>CM025641.2:2333911-2349956 GCA_014621495.2 Entosphenus tridentatus | reverse complement strand
AGATGAATCCCTGCAGTCACGAAAGCTTTAAATCGAAAAATAATCTATCCGTCCGTTTGGGTATCTGAAGTTTCAAAGACAAAGATTCTGGCCCTCCCAATAGGTCGTCAGCCTTAAATTGCAGCCTTCGGCACCGGGATGACAACAGTCGGCCGAGCGTGGCGGTGGCGGCCACCCACCCCGCTGGTGCGCCGTGCTGGCCACAACGAGAGCTCGCTGAACACTGGCCCAAATATTCTTTGCCAGCTGTATAGGGGATCTCTGTCTCTAGCGTCCGTGTGTCTTATCCACTTGTCCATTCCATCAAAAGCATCTACTCCTACAGACACAACCAAACGTTGACAGATGTGGTCTCGGTAAGACACGACAACGTTATTTTGTCCGCCACAGAAGTTCAGCGAATGACAACGTTTGCGCGAGCATGCGCCGAGGGTCCAAATGAGGATGGCCTTTGCTTCGTGACAAGAAGCCGAGAGCATGGCTCTGAAATTAATAAAGAAAGAAAGAAAAAAAAAGGAAAACTTCCGATGGAGTTTGTCACCTGCTCAAAAACCAAGGCCACGAGCTGCCACTGAGGGGGGGAGAGGCACCAATGGGCAAAAAGGGAAAGGCTGAGAGAACGGGAGACTGGGAGGATCGGAGGATGGGAGACCGCGAGGATGGGTGGATGGGAGACTGGGAGATCAAAAGGCTCGGCTGGGAGGCTGGGAATGGCAGAATGGGAGGTTGGAAGGCAGGGATATTAAGAGGGTAAATGATCTCTGGGAATATGGTTTGGAGGCTAGGAGGCAAGGAGGGGCTTGGGGATATTGGGGGAGGAGGGGGAGGGGTAGGGGGGAGGTTGTAATTTGGGAAGTCAGCTGGGAGGGTTGGGACATGAGGAGTGAGGGGGGCTGAGAAGCTCCGTGGCCGGGAGCTGCGAGGGAGGCCGGGGGGAGCCTGTGGGGCGGTGGGTCGCTGGGAGGTTTCGCTCTGGAGGCTGAGGCTGTGCGGCTGCAGTGGATGAAAAGGGCCGTGCGCGCTGTGAGCTTTTGGGGGTGGGTTGGGTGGTGGTGGTGGGGGGGGTAGGGGGCGGTGAGTGCACAACGTGCGAACTTCAGAAGCTGCTGAACAGCTCCTTCTTCTTGCTCCAGTCCATGGGGGGCGCGCGCCGGCCGCCGCGCTTCCGCACGAACTTCTCCTTGGCGTCCGCCACGCTGAGGCGCAGGTCGAGGCCGACCTCGGCAAACGGGTCCCGCTTGGCGTCCCCGTCGCTCGCCTGCAAGGGGAAGAGCGGCGCGGCGAGCCGTGCGTTAGGCCGCAGGCGGGGCAGGCGGGGGCACACGGCGGCACGCGCGCGCAGAGAGCCTCCCCAACTCCCGCTCGGCGGAAAGGTTTCCCCTAAAGCGTGGCGCCTATAATGTACGCGCGTGCGTACGTTGAGCTTCTTTCGCACACCGTACGTAGCCAACCGTAGCCTAAACCCCCCCCCCACCCCCCGCCGCCGCCACTACGTTCTGCCAAGCTTTGTCAAGTCCTTGCGCCAGATGTGAGCGGCGGAGTGCCGACGTCGATAGGCACGTGCAAGTGGGTTGATAAGTGATGTCTCTCTGCCGATTTCCTCATTCTGCTGACGGCAAAAAAGAAAGAGCCAAAGTCTCTCGTATTGTTAATAGCAGAGAGAACACGTCTTAACATGTGCTTTGTTCAGCTGATCGGCTTCAAAGGTTGGACGTTCGTTAATGGGTGAATGTGCCGACGTGGCAAAGGATTGAGTTAACAGACTTTACGTTTAATCAGTAGCGAACGGCGGTGGCACGAGGCGCGGTGGAAATCCACCCATCGTCTGCAATATTGCTTTTCCTTTGGTGTTAATGGACATGGCGCCATAGTTGAGACAGCTCTTGCCAGTAACATCTGCCAACAGAGCAGCATTTGCTTAACAAGCCCCGACTCTGTTGATGAGACCCACACGGTCGAAACCAGTCCCGTGTTTTCTTGCATAGAACTATAAACTATTAAAACAACTATTTTTAAATTTTACCAGGTAAGGTGCACTGAGCTAGATATGTAGCTCTTTTTCAGAAGAGACCTGGCCACAAGTGATTGCTCAACGAAGTGGCTTATCACGTGGAAATTTGTAGCAGGCAAATACTCTAAACGCGTGTTTCTAAATGTGGAGGGAAAAACCGGGGGACCCGGAGAAAAATCCACGTGACCAAGGTGAACGAGACACTGCAAACTCCAAATATACAGCAAACGTCAGGGTCGGGATCGAACCCACAAACTCCTTCATACCAGACAAGGAAGATAACATCGGGCCACCGTGCCATGATGTTATATTCTGCTGCTGGGTAATATTGATGTGGGAAGCCAATAGGTAGATGGACTAGAAAATATATTTTATTTTACACCGAATAATAACGCACAATGGGTGTGGACCAAAACTGTGATGTTTCCACGACCCCTTCAAAGCGTACGAGGCCTTGGTCGGGACGCAATTCCCACCATGTTTACTCTGCCCCAGAAGTGGCGGAACAGCCCTGAAATTGCTCGCTCACGCCACTGCTGGCGGAACAGCCTCCACCGGAGGTCACCTCTGGAGGTTATTGCGGCCTGCCCAGCCACGCCGGCAAGACATCTTTGAAGAGCGAGCGAGTGCCCACAACTTTACCTCACCACTTCGAACCACCAATCGACCGTCAGCGGTGCGCCCATTCATACCGCTGGGTGGACCAGAAACTCGCAACGTTGCGTCAACTGCCACGCCAGGAGATCGCACCGGCGACCTCTAAGATTGCAAGCGCAGCAAGCATGCTCACCATTACACCTCTGTGTACGGATGTACGTACGGTGTTGAACTTCTCTCGCACCGTACGTAGCCAACCGCGTTAATCGGAGGTGCGGTGGGGGGGGGGGCACAACAAACTGTGGCAGCGTCCATGCAAAACGGTCCCCAAAAGCGTGCTCAAGGCCTCTCTTGCTGGGGCCGGCCGCCTCAGAGGAACCGGTCCGGCCGATGTTGCCGACACACCACCGTGGTTACGAGACCGGTCTTCACCCCGACAGGGGGGGGGGGGGGGAGGTGTGGCCTCGCTTCACCACCGTCAAGTTTGTTTTTTAAACTACACGGCGGCGAGTCACACAACTTGCAGATGCAGTGGATGAAACGCAGCCAAGACAAAACACGCGCTCTCTTTGAGATGTTTCTAACGGCTGTCGGGTGGCGGTTTCGTGGGCTCGTAATGGCTTTTGCCAGAGACAGGGAGCAAGCAGGCGGTGATGAGATCATGGGTTCAAATCCGGGTTTCAGCTGCTCATGATTTAACTGGATTATCCGTGTTTAGCGAGCTAACGGTGACGCGCTAACCCGCTGCACTACCGCTCGTAACAAATACGGTCGCACACAAACGCACGCGCTCACACGCACACACGGCTAGCGAATTCTAAGACGGGAGGTGGACAGTGCCGGGGAGGGGACAGGAGGAGGGGTGTCAACGAGGACACAATGGCTCACGGTGACGTGGCTCGGGCCCAACCACCGGGCTCGGTCATGTGGCCCGTTTTCTAACGGCAGGCACGCAGGGGGACGTGGGAAAAGTTCCGCAGATTAATTAAACATTAGACGCCACACTGCATCGTTCTTTAAACAAGCACCTTATCAATTAATTGTGTTGTTTCCAAACAGAATTTGTCTTTTGTTGTTTGGCAAGAGGCGCAGGAGTACACACTGTGTCCCCTGTGCAAGTCTGGCAGTAAATATCGCTTTTTTTTACTTTTGTGTTGAGCCACGAATTTATGTATTATAGTTTGTTTGCCAAATTATCTCCCGATTGGGTTAATTGCGCCACGGGCATAGCGATGTGAGATGAAGAAGAAATATCGGCACCGAAGGAACGGCCCGCAGAAGATGACATTGCAGAACTACTCCAGAAGTCGGTTGAACAGGCCTCTCATTGGAAACACGTGGATTGATTGTTATATACGGTATATGGTCACGTGACAATCGGGGTTTGTCACATGACCATCAACGAAGTATTTAGTATTCAGAGTGAGAATAAGCTGAATAGAATGATAAAGAAAACAAAACATTTTCGGGTGTCCAATTTTAAGGAAACTACTTTAGCAGTGCACTTTGAAATCTAGAATAACTAACTTCTTTAGAACTGCTTTTTGTGTTTAGTTTGTTGTCCTTCTCCCGCGCACCTCCTTGTTGGCTACGTACGGTGCGAAAAAGGTTCAAAATGCATACATACATACATACACACACAAACAAGATCAATTCCTCCACTTATTAGAAAGTGGTCAGGCCTGACAGCGAATAGGCAGCCAAAGGAGATATTGTGCTCAAAGCGGACGTCAACCAGGGAGACGGAGCGGTAACATGCGTTCACGTGCAGGAGCTCGACGGATTGTTGCAGTGTGAGAACGTGAAAAACGGTGAAGCTTTGGAAAGCCTCTCGTCCAGCAGTGGATAAATCATGGCCGATGACCGTTTGAAAAACAACACATTTTTGTTTCTTATTCACGTACGTTCGAGACGCATAAAATACGAACGTTCAACTCTAAACATTTGTCTTGGACACGATAAGGAGACTTGTTTTTCAAGCACGTGTACTTATCTTGTTACGCCTCCAACGCATTTTTATTACGAACGTACTCGCGACTTGCGTGAGCATCAACACGGAACCCCGTAGCGCGTAGCCTCAAAAGGGTTGGTGTGTTAGAGCGGTCACAAGTCATTGGGCCCAGACCAACAACTTGCACAACACTTATCACCAAAAAACCCACTCAACACATTCGTCAATAACGCTGTGCAGGCCTTACAGGGAAATAAAACCATAACGGGCGACGTTTCGGGCAATGGCCCCTTCTTCAATGGTCACAATGAGAATCTATATTTCGACTGGAGGAATCCGATGAGCTACAAATCTCTTTTCTCACAATGGTTGGTTTCTCTCTGCCCCGACGACAGCGCCCCCAACAACAACAACGACGACGATGACGCGTGGAGGAAGAGGACATTGTGGACGCATCCTCCATCATTGCCAAGAGGTCGGGGGACTCCAGCCAACTGCGAACATCACCAATGACCGCCCCCGATAGAACCACGCGCGTTCCGGTGGGACGAGTGAACTTCTCCACTCGGCTGCCCCAATGCAAACACGGCGTACTCTGGTGCAACAAGCGAATTCCACTCTGCCACCACACCCTGGATGCCGTGGAATGGCTCACAACATCAAAAAATAATACAATTGTAGCCCTGTTGCCTTTTTGTTCAAACGTGGCGTGAAAGCGGACGATAGTTCGTCGTGCTGGAGCACGACTGCCAACGCAGTCTCGCCAAAAAAAATATTATTACTTTAATTCACAATCAACTGAAACCTGTATGCCCGTTGAACTTCTTTCACACCGTACGTAGCCAACCGTGCTAATCGGAGGTGCGGGGGAAGGACAATAAACTAAACACGGAAAGCAGTTCTAAAGAAATAAGTTGTCAATCCAGATGATTTAACAGTGCATTCGCTCCAGTGATTTCCTAATATCGGAAGGAAGAGCGCGTTCCAGACGACCGCAGAAGCGCATCCGATAAGCGCGCAAAACCTGGATTCAAACTCAGGCTTTCACCGTCGTCTGGTCGAGTGCTCGGGACCACGGGTTTCATAATCGTCGCAACGCTCATCAATTAGGCCGTGGCTGAAAAGAGGAGAATCGGAGCGCGGGAAGAGAGCCACCCCCCGCGTGTCCGTGCCTCGTTAGTCGGTAATTACGGTCACGTTAGGGACACGCAACGCCGCCAATGCGACCACGGCCCACTGGGCTCATTTAACGAGCGCTCGCTAACGGCACGACCAAAATAGTAACGGAGGTAGTAGCAATAATAAAGCCTTGCGTCGCGGCTACAACCGAAACGAGTACACGACTACGTTGGGGTTCGTAGCGCGAGGGGGGGGGGGGACAAGGGGGAGGGGGGTGCCCTGGAGGTGGGGTGGGGCGAGTGATGACAGAGATATCTTCCTCCAACAGTGGATTGATCATGGCTGACAATATTGATGATGATGGTGGTTGGAGATGCCTCCATCCAGACGGTGGATTTCCCATGATTTACGATTATGATGATATAGAATACAGGCAGAACCGGCCCTAGACCTTTGGGGGCCCTAAGCAAAATTTGGTTGGAGGCCCCTTTGATGTATGATTTTTTTCACCCACTCGCTAGCAGTGACTCTAGGGGGTCCTCTGCTGGCCACGGGGCCCTTTGCAATTGCAAGGGTCGCTTAGTGGCTGGGCCGGCTCTGAATACAGGACACACACACGCGCAGGTATCGGACACAAATTCGTTGGCGGTAGCAAGAACAAACGCCGCTGGGTTCAAGCGCAGCGAACGCGGCGTTATCGACCGGGAGCTGCTCGCAGTCGAGAGAGCCACGGAGAGCTCCTGTGGACATGCGACTGTGTGAGCGGGGCTCACCGGAGGGGAGTACGGGGAGGGTGGAGAGTCGCCGGGCTGCTTGGGAGACGGAGGCTCGCTGCTGTTATTCTCGGAAAGGCTCCCATTGGTCTGAACGCCACAGATACAAAGATTCACCACCGTCCCCCCCCGATGTTAGCCACACAAGACTGTCTTCATACGAAGACACAGAGATGTAACGCCTTTGTCTTCCTAGTGGCGATGTTTACACACCGCACCAGTTACTCGTTTGAGACGGGAATTGAACTCGGATGCCGGGTTCGTAGCGTAGCGCTAACCGCTACGCCACCGCTCCCCACACACACACACACGGAGGGTGGGGAGTGGTAAACTATAACTCCCCCTTTAAGAGGGCACTCGGATACAAGCATGGTGTGTGCAACACAAACATGTGATTCAGTGTGGATTTCAGTCATGAACGAATTCGGGTCAAAGTGCCTCCCTGTTCAAATTACTACTAGGCTATGTCAATCAGTTTTTTTTTTTTACCAGTGGTGGAAATTCCTCATTCTTATGGTGCAAAACAGTCTTTCCATTGGCTAAGCACTGTTGTCTAGAAATCAAATCGTTGTTGCTCATTGCATCGAGTCAAAAAGGTTGTTCCCACCCAGCCATGTCCTGTAACCGCCACCACTGCTAACGTCTTGGGGCCATCGTCATCCTTGTAGCTCATTGGGGCCTTGCCAGCGGAAATAACAAAAACCCGAGTGCGAGTTTTGTCGATGGGCCGAATCAATTTCTTCCCGGGATTTCAAACCATAATTTTTTTTTTATTAAGTTGAGGCATCCTGGTCACACCGCAAGCTGGACAATACGAATTGTAATCGTAAAATAGAGCAATGTTTCTGGGAGTGAGAATTCTTCACTGTTCTCAGGAAGTATTTACCACTGACACAGAAACTACTTGGTGAGAAATTATGGCCCCGTTGGTGAGACGTTAACGACCTCACCAGGAATACAGGAGGTCGCGGGTTCGATCCCGACCCTGACGCCTATATATTTGGAGTTTGGGTGTCTCTTATCCTGTATTCGTGTGGATTTTTCTCTGGGTCTTCCAGGTTTCCCCCCATACATTTAGAATCAACGTGCTTTTAGAGTATTTGGCTGCTGCGAATTTCCACTTGATAAGCCACTTCGCTGAGCTAACATTTGTGATAGCCAGGTCACTTCTGAATAAGAGCTCAGCGGGGCCTTACTTGGTAAATATCAATAATTGTTTAGTTTAATCGGCCAATCGTTTCTTCGCAGGCCATCACGCGAGAAACTCCATTTGTGGGGAGTCGGCAGCAGTTGGTGTCGCGAGGACGAGTGAGCCCGAACAAAAGGAACATGGAATTTGCACCGCTAGCTCGGTTCCGTCACCGACGGAGACAGACACCACCACCGCCGCCGCCACCACCACCACCGCCCCTCCACCCCACGCTCATTTGAGCAGGGAAAACGCTTTGCCTCGGCGGCCGTGTGAGTGCGGCGACGCCGTAGCTAAACGAGTTGCGTACCCGGCTCTTCGGCGTCCCGTTCGGCAGGGGCTGTGGCAAGGGACCTGAGAAATAAAAAAAAGCACACAAAAAAACAGGAGGTGAAGCACGGCGATGAAACGCGACGGCGTTAAGTTGGTTTAACACGTAGTAGGCTTTCACGACCAATATGGTTCATAATAAAGGTTATTGGGTGACATCGTAAGTAGTATAAATGTTGTGGCGTAACCCTCCACCACCCGAAACAGCCAGTAAGGTTTGTCACGTAAACAACGCGTCAATTCGTTACGACTACAGCCCACCGGTATGTTGGAGAATAAATCCATAACATTTGCAATTTGAGTATTATGACGTTTCGCTGGTAATTACATCCAGCATCATCGGGCGATTTGCCAGAATGGTGAAGTTTGTGGCGGCCGCGCGCCATGCCACTCTCTGCGATGTTCTCAGCGTGTCCGGCCGGCCGATGTCCGACGTTTCGCCAGAGAAGCTCCCAGCGGAAGCGAAACGTCACGCATCGTGCCAAACAACTCGGGCTCATAATCTTTATTTTAGACTGGAGGAGGAATCCGATGATCTGCGACGCTCTTTTCTTCCACACATGTCCAGTAGGGCCACGGGGTCAGCAAGTTAGAGCAGCAGACAAGCCGAAACAACGACAGGAGTACAAAATAGAGAAACATTGTACGCAAGTCACGAAATAGAAATAGTCAATAAACAATTAAACTTCTCACGTAACTCCGATTTATGACGCTTGGGCCAGGCAGCAAGGCGGCGTTGTGCAACACGGCGCAGGAACACGCACAGCGGACGATCCCCCCCCCCAACTCTACTCCCACAACCACGATGGACCCTGTGTTGCCAATAAATGCAAAAGGTACCGGGCGGAGGGGGGGCCGGGAGGGGAGCGAGCAGGGGGGCAGCGGGAGGGGGGGGGGAGTAGAGTGGGGGGACGTGGTGGGGGGAATGGGGAGGGAGTGGGCGGGGGGGCTGGGGGTGCAAATGTGCAGGATGCCAAGTAGGGGGAGCGCCAGCGGGTCGCATTCTCCCCGAAGCGAGAGCGACAGAGCGACAGAGCGCCGCTTGTTTTCCCCGCATCAACCCGTGCCACCCTGTCACCCCCTCTCCCTCCCTCCCAACACCACGTGCAGCCACCCCCGCCACTCAAGAGGCTTTGGATCAAAAAGGGGGGGGGAAAAAAAAAGCATAATTACGCGCGTGAAGGCTCTGCTTTGTTCGAGAACGATACTTTGCTGCAAATAAATAAATAAGCAAGGCTTAAAACCGCGGCCACCACCCCCGCCGCCGCCGCCGCCGCCGCCAAAACGCGCTGCGCAGGGCGAGGGGAGGCCTCGTGATGGCGAGCGGCGCCGCGAGCGGCTTGCAAGGGTTTGGCGATGGGGCAGCCGATGCGATCCTATTTTCTGCGCTCAACTGACCGCAACGGGACGGAACAGATGCTCGTCGCGTGCGTGCAGTGTCTCGCGCCGTTAAGTAACCGCTCGGGAGTCGATGGCAAACGCGATATTGTTGGAGGCTCGTCCACACACACGGACCAATTATGTTGAGGAACATTTGTGGGTGGTTATATTACATTCTCTTGCGTGCGGAAATATGTTCAGGAGCTAAATATCAATGTCAGTCCGCTAGCCATCAGGCGGCTTCAGGAGAGAGAGAGAATTCGTGTAGCTTTGCCATTCCTCCTCCAGTGAAGAGGCGTGCAGACTGCAGTGGTTTAACTCTGTGGTTCCATAGTTTGGGTTGCATGGCCACAATTGCGCACAACTGCGGATTGCCCTTCATTTGTCGTTTATAAAGGGGATGTGCACGCATCGGCCTAAACTAAAACAATTTTTTTTTGTATTTTATCAGGTCAGGCGCACTGAGCTATAGCAGCTCTATTATTTCAGAAGCGAAATGGCCACAGATGATAGCTCGACGAAAGTGGCTGATCATCACGTGGAAATTCTATGCAGCCAAATACTCTGAGACGCGTGATGTTGATTCTAGATGTGGAGGGGAACCCTGGTGATGTTCTTGGTGGGACGCGGCCTGAACCCTTTCCCGTTCCGATGACGTACGTGTAGGCCATCGGAACAGAACCCGAAGGAAAACTAAGATTAAAAGGACTTTATCTGTACCGAGGCTCCCACAAGGCCATGCGGGGAGGGCGTGTGGCACAGTTTGGCACGCCAGCTATCAAAGATCAGCGGTCGTGTTGCTACGGTTTTCTGCGGTGAGCGCAATGTCTTTACAAACAACGGCGCTACGCCTCTCTAAATAATATTCACGCTGACCTCTTGTGCCTTCCGAGAATTGGCGGCGAACGGGACCCACCCTGAAACTTGCAGTCGCCTTGAACGGAAATGGGTTAAACACAACCGATACCATCATCTCGGTGAAATGGACGTCGTTAATTCGAATCCAGATATGATCAGCAGAGCTACATTTGTGGGTAGTAATCATAATAATATTCGCAGGACTTTGTCAATCCACTGCTGGATTAAAGAACACCCTGTACGCTTATTGCCATGTCTATAGTCCTGAACGAAGTTATTCACAGCGCCACGCGAGGGCGCTTCCATCTGAAACTTGGGATTGGCGAAACACAAGCCGGACATATGAGTGGGAGAAAACTTAATGACCTCATATTTTGCTAATGACGTCGTTACAATTACTACTACTACTATGTATAACGCCCAAAGGAAATGAACGGCAGGAAGCGTTAGGACTTTAAGAGAGGAGGCTGCAAAGATGGGCGCTACCGTGGTGAGATGTTATCTCCCACGCTTGGTATGCAGGAGGTCATGGGTTCGATCCCTAACCTGACACCTGTATATTTTGAGCTTGCATGTTTGTTTCCCCGTGGTCACGTGGATATTTCTCCAGGTCCTCCGGTTCCCCCCCGCCGCCCCCACATTTTTAATCAACACGTGTTCAAGTGCATTTGGCTGCTAGACATTTCGACGTGATAAGCCACTTCTCGGTGGGTCATCGTTTGTGACAGCCAGGTCCGCTTCTCAATGAGAGCCATGGAGCTCAGTGGGCCTCGCCTGGTAACATATAAAATAGTAGATATAAAAATTATCAGAAAGAATGCGAGCAAAGCAGATGGTTCACGTACGGCGAGTGCTCTTGGCAACGGGCGGCGTCCGTCAAGATGCGACACAACGGGAAAACAACGGAATGAGAGAGATCGCGGGACAGCTGCTGAAGGTGGACTCCGGGTTCTGAACGACGAACTAAAGAGGTGGACGAGAGCGAGGTGGAGCGCTTTTGAACGGCCGGCCTTGACGAATCAATTTACATTGGCGGCATATTATTATTATGATTATTAATGCTGGCACGTTCGACTGTTTCGTGCTCCGAGTGCTTCACGTTTGGCAGGGTTGTTTAACGCTGGGCTACGCGCCCGCACCTCCCCACCCCCCTTCCACCCCCCCCCCCAACCCCACGCCAACTGAAACTTCACCCCACACCTCAGAGCTCAATTAAACTAACGACCGCCTTGAGGATGCGAGAATGTGAAAACAACGCGCGTTAATGAGCCCATCGGAAACTCCCAGGACGCTCCTCTCGCACACAACGAGCATCGCAGCCGAAGCACAACGGCGGAGATGTGTGTGGCGAGGTGGCGAGGTTGCCACGTGGCTCGGTAACAAAGAGGTGAGGTGGTGAGCTGGTGACATGGCGAGGTGGTGAGGCGGTGAGGCGACGAGGTGGGGAGGTGACGAGGTGACAAAGAGTTGATGAGGTGGTGCCTGGCATGGTGATGCCCTGCTCCACAGGTGCGCGTGTGCACACTGTGGAAGTTTTGGCAGCAAGGTTTGAGGCAGGTGAGTACTCACCTGGGAGACTGTCTGGCAATACCAGGCGGTGAGGTACGGCGAGGTGAGTGCATATCGGTGCGTTGTGGCGAGTTGTGGCGAGTGTGTACACTCTGCTGAAGGGAGGTGAATTTGTACCGATGAGGTGTCGTGAGGTGAGTGTGCCGGTGAGTTGTGATGAGGTGTGTACCGGTCAGATGAGGTGAGGTGAGTGTGTACCTGTGAGGTGTGGCGAGGTGAGTGAGTTGTGGCGAGTGAGTTGCGGTCAGCTGCGGTGAGTGTGGACCGGTAAGTTGAGGTACGCTGCGGTGGTGAGTTGCGGTGGTGAGCTGCGGTGGTGTGCTGCGGTAGTGTGCTGCGGTGGTGTGCTGCGGTAGTGTGCTGCGGTGGTGAGCTGCGGTGGTGTGCTGCGGTAGTGTGCTGCGGTGGTGAGCTGCGGTGGTGTGCTGCGGTGGTGAGCTGCGGTGGTGTGCTGCGGTGGTGTGCTGCGAAGGTGCACTGCGGTGGTGCGCTGCGGTGGTGCGCTGCGGTGGTGAGCTGCGGTGGTGTGCTGCGGTGGTGAGCTGTAGTGGTCAGCTGCATTGGTGAGCCGCGGCGGTGAGCGCATACCGGCGATGTGAGCGGGGCAGGGGGACACGCCGCAGCGGCGGAAGAACTCGTCCGCCGGGGGGTCGACCACGAGCAGCCGCGTCTCGTCCCCGCCGGCCTTGATCAGCGACACCACCTCGCTGTGCCGCTTCACCTCGATGTTCACCCCGTTCACCTGCAGCGCCGCCACCACCACCACCACCACCACCACACACGGGTTCAATCGGCCTCCCCCGCGTCGTCGTCACCGTCACCGTGCGGCAGCGCAGTGGCAGCACTCGCGCCACGCGGCAGGGAAGGCCCGGGTTTGATTGCCGACCCGGGCGCCCTTCATCCCTCCGGGGCTATGACGCGAGCACTGCTTTGCGGGGCGTCGTCGACCAGTAGAGAGGCAGGCTATTGGAGAGCGCCGGTGCCCTCGCCAAGTCGAGCAGTGAGACTCCTCAGCTTTAAAATTAGAATCGTAAGAGGAGGTCGGATAACTCACGGGCGGCGGCACTGGAGGCAGCGCGGCTGCGAAGCTGGGTTCCAATCTGCGCCCGAGCCACCAATTTGGTGGCATACCCGTGGGGAATTTCCGGTAACCGGTGACCAATAAAACTTGAGGGGTTTTTATCCCCTTAATTTGGCAAAATTCCAGCTCTGAACGCAATTAAAATAATGACAATAATAAAATCTCGGTTTGACTGCCATGCAACAAAACATCCCTCGATGAAGCGGCACCACGTGGGACAGCGCAGTGCCACTGAGCGCGGGTACGAGGTCGCTTTGAAGGGGATTCAGAGCCAGTCCTGTGACATCTTCTTCACTTTGAAGGGGTCATAGAACTAGTTCTGTGACATTTTATTCACATTGCAGGGGCATCAGAACCAGTTCTGTGACATCTTCTTCACTCAGAGCCAGTTCTGTGACATCTTCTTTAATTTGAAGGGGTCATAGAACCAGTTCTGTGACATTTTATTCACATTGCAGGGGCCTCAGAACCAGTTCCGTGACATTTTCTTCCGCGGGCAGTGCAGCGTCGCTCCGCGCGAGTTCCGAATCGGACACGTCGCACATCACCCCCTCACGACGCGCGACCGAGACCGAACAAAGCGGAATAAACTTAAAGTCACAAGAAAATCTACACGTCAGAGATATTCAACGAAAGACGCCGCTGTCATCGTTCGGCGCGCTTCGTCCGGGAGTTGAACATCTCCGCTGCCTCCTCGCTCACGGGGTGGTCGGACCGAGCGGCCACCCCAACCACCCCACCCGCGCTATTTTCGGAGCGGCAGTTTTGGCAGCTGCGGGCAAAATGAAAATAATCGCGGGCAGACTTTGGTGCTAAATGTGGTGGCGGCGGAGATTAGTGCCGACGGAGGGGGGGGGGGGGGTGGCGTTCACGCAAACGCGCGGGTGAAATTAAACGCCGGGACATCACCTGCGCTCGCACTAGAGAGCACTGTGTCCATGGAACCCGCATCCGTGTCTCTGTCTCTCTGTGCATCTGTGCCTCTGTGTCTTTGTGTCTGTGTGTGTCTATGTCTGGGCAACAGCAGAGCAGCGGTTAGCGCTACGCTTCGCCACAAACTCGGCGGCCCGAGTTCGATTCCCGCTCACGGTCAACACCAGTGACGAATATCCGAACCAGTAATGGGCCTCCCCCGTAGGTCGACTGAGCCTAAAAGGAGTACCCGGTGTGGTGTGGAAACGTCGCTACTCGGGGACAAAGAACTAAGACCCATATCACAAAGAGATAGGGGCCTAACCTGTAACATCTGACAATTCAGGACCATTGACTCGTCCAGAGTTGTATTCAATTGTTGCTGATGAAATGAGGCACTCCCAGAAGGCCGTGCGGCCGAAGAGTTGCACAAGGAACACTTTCATCGTTATTTTACGCGCAGAGACGGATACGTGGAGCATCGTCCGCATGTCGACTCTGCTGCCTGTGCGCCTGTCGGCAACGCTTGGGCACCACGCGTTTGCGAGATCCATCTCCCCGTCGCCCCCCCCCCCCCTCCACACCGGGGGGCTGACACAGCCGGTGCTTGTTTTTCGGGAGAGAAGTGCCGCGCACGGCACGTCGTGGGGAGCAAAAAGGGGCCGCAGCGGCTCCCCACACACGCGCACGTGGAGGACACTTGCCGGAGGCTCCGATCACCACATTGTAGGCATTCGCCTGCAACTCCCCTCGATTTGAACGCCTTTTGTGCCATCCGCCCCACGCCACGAGATGGAATTCTCGCAGAGGAGGGCAATGCACCGTGATTGAGAGCGGCCCACCAGAAGTGGATATCACACAACTACATCGGGAGATCCCTCGCAAGGGTTCCCATCTTTTAAGAGTCAGTTTCAATCACCATCATCATCATCATCATCAGACACCGTCATCGTTATCATCGTGGGCATTACCGTCATCTTCTAAAACAACCAGGCCACCGCCACCATCGTAATCGCCATCATCACCACCACCACCATCATCATCGGTCCCCCCCCAGTGTTGGTGGCGTGAGGCTGCACCACTTTGTGAGAAGCAGTCAACAGAAGGTTGTTTTTTTTGTTGTCCGATGGCCACCGTGGGTCCTCTGCCATGTGAACGCGGGAATTTCCACCACCTGTTTCTACTCAATTAAACTTTTCGTGAAAAAGCCGGATACATAAAACGGCATTGGCAGTGGTGCACGACAACACGTAATAAAAAAAAAGGCCAAAGCACATTCGTCAATAACACTGTGGCAGTAAACGGGCAAAGAATAAATATAATAGGCAACGCTTGGGGCAATGGCCCTTGGACTTAACCGGAGACATTTCCCGACATGTCGCCTATTATATGTTTCTTCTCCATTTTGTGGCCACGGTGTTATTGATGAGCACGTGTTTGAGTGTTTTGGTCTTTCTGGCTTAGCAACGTTGAGCAGTGCGCCCTGGAGAGGAGCTCTTTTCTTCACTCTGCTGCCCGGATATAAAACTGATGAACACATTGGTCGGCGAGATCACCAATGCTGGTCTTCAGGACTTCAAATGCCGAGCACGCATCTCCTAACTACACCGCACGCCTCGCGGGACTTCTGAGTCTTTGAGCTGCAGTGAACCGATGATTATGCCGATTTACATGTGCTAATGTCTGATATGGCTATTGTACACAATTGCACTCAATTAAAAAAACAATCGTAGTGGCTTCTCCCTCTTCCTTCCCAGTTCAGTTTTTTTGCCGTTGTCGTCGTTGCCGGTTTCAGTCCAAACCCACGGCGGCGATCCTGGCAATGGGGCGATCCTGGCAACGCGGCTGCTGATCGGAGTTTTTTTTTTTTAAACGGACGGCGGTCGACACAGACCGTTGGCCAAGGGTGAATTTTTATTTTTATTAACCGTGAAACCAGAGCCAAGGCGGCCCAGTTAGAGCCGCCTAAACATTTACTGAGCAAAGGGCGGGGGGGACACACGGGGGCGGCACGTGGGCACGCTAGCCAAGGTGTCCCTCAACCTCTCACGCTTATCCAAGAAGCACTGACACATACTAATCTGCCGACTTAACTGGCCTATCCTACCAACCTACAAACCGTTCCTACCCTATAATTACCTACCAATCTGCCAGTCTACGTGTCAACAAATTTAATCTCTGTTTACAATTTTCCAATCTTCATGCCCTATCAATCTATCTACCATACCACCTGCAAAAATATATACCTATTCTGCCAACAACACGATCCTTCATG
>CM025641.2:2312591-2333528 GCA_014621495.2 Entosphenus tridentatus | reverse complement strand
AAGAAAAACCTTCTATCGAAGGCCCCCGTCAGCCTCTGCTTAGTAGGAGGTCGCTTCCTCTGCTGCTGCTGCTGCTGCGATCATGGTCCTGAACCCACGTCCCCGACCATCTGACCTGTCGGGTTCCTTTTGATGTTCAAGTCCAGGTGTCTCTCGCCCCCTTCCTATCTTCCTCCACTATCGACCGATTCTCTTTCTCTCTCTCCCTCTCTGAACGACGTGTCTTCAATTTCAGCTTCACTGTCTGGCTTCCCCTATCTGCTGTGACACCATCTGCCCCATCTACTCCTTCCCAGGACACCCTTAAAATTCATCCCTCTACTTTCCGCGGCTCTCAAAAAACATGTGCGCTCATTCCTGTGCGGTGTCTTTGCCGTGCGATTGCACTTAGATGGCGTGTGCATCGACAATGCACTCCGACGATGAACATTGCACAGGATACATCTTTCATGGGACACATCGCGTAACGACTTTATGAAACTGCTTGGGGTCATATTGCGGGAAGTAAAGAGTTGTATTCCAGTGGACATCCTTGCCCCCCATCACAAGAATGTGGAATGTCCACCGTTGGCTTGGGTGTCGTTCAGCAGAGACGAGGGCCACTCCGGTACTTATTTGTTTAAGCAAGAAAAATTACAAATGGACAGATTGAGTGATGGCTGGATGGACGGACTATGCAGGCACACATCACACACCGACTGACACACATCAAAGACAAACATGACTGATACGAGACGAACATCGCAGGCAGATGGACCAAAAGACCGATATTACATACACGAACACATAAGTACAGACTGATCTTACGGACATCATGTGAAACAGACTAGACGGAAATGTATCACAGACAAATATACCGCTGGACGGAGAAACGCACTGGGCCACGGCAAATGCCGATAACAATCTAAATTCTTCACCTACGAGCAGTGCTGTTGTGTTTTGTTAACTGTTTCGAGTTAACCAGAGCTGCCAATTTTCACCGGAGTTCAGAGTTCAGCGTCGTCGAGACTCATTTTCACAGGTCCCATCGCGGGGCATCTCTGGGGAGATAATTTTTTCAACACACGATTCGTATCTCGAGGCGAAGATTTCATTTTCTGGCAGGCTCTCTCTCCCCCGCTCTCCCTTTCCAGAGCACAACATCAATGCGGTAACAAAAAAAATCTTCGGCTCTCCAGACGTCAAGTGGAGAAAAGGGCTTTACTCTTAAATTGAAAAGGAATAAAATTGCGACTTTAAACAAAAATATCAGAGGCTCTTGGCTTGTCTTCATGCTGGCGCGTTTACAGAACTCTGCAAAGGCCTGAAATTCCCATAATGCTTTGAACTGCTGATTTTTTTTTCTTCACCGAAAGTACACAGCTTAAACAAACTCCTACAACTCCGACAAGAGCTAGTGGATCGCAAAACGACCGAGATTTGTCCGAAACAGCCACCTGTAACGAAACGAGGTGGCGAACACTGTGGCCTCCACAACAAAAACATATACTCAGCGACATTTCGGGGCAGTGGGTAAACAACAAACAAACAGAAAAACCTCAACAGCTCCGTCGACAACACCGCGGACGAGCACTCCCGCAGGGCCACGCGCAGAGGTCGCAATCGGGTACCCGATACCCGTACCCTACCCGATACCCGGCTACCCGTACCCGGCTGGGTATGGGTACGGGTAGCCGTTTGCGAGCCTGGTGTGGCCAGGTACGGGTACGGGTAGGCCGTGAGTCACTGGTGAGTAACCGTTTGTCACTCATTTCCCAACGTCTTGTCTCTTCTCACAATTCAAGTTCCTAGAATCAACCCACCTGCGCCTGCAACATGGCTTCATCCTAGAGGTCGCAATCGGGTACCCGATACCCGTACCCTACCCGATACCCGGCCGGGTACGGGTAGCCGGTTATCGGGTAAGGTACGGGTACCCGTTTGCGACCGTGGTGCGGCTGGGTACGGGTAAGGAATCAAAACCCGTTTGCGACCTCTGGCCACGCGTCTCGTTTGTTGGCGCCGCACTGTTGAGGCGGGGGGAGGGGGTGTTCACGAGCCGCACCTCGACGATGCGGTCCTGGGGCAGCAGGCCGGCGAGCTGTGCGGGGGAGCCGTCGTCGACGGCGCGGATGAACTGGCCCGGTTTGCTCTTCTCGCTGTGCAGGTTGAAGCCGTAGCCGCCAGAACCCTTCACCATGTGGCAGAGGCGCGGCCTCGGCTCGACGGGCGTCCCCGGAGAGGACACCTGCGGGGCGGGGGGGAAGATCCAACGTTCGTCGTCAGCTTCGTCATCGTCGTTGACGTCGTCGTTGTCAGCATCGTCGTCGTTAACATTGTCAGCATCGCAGTCGTCGTTGACGTCGTCAACATCGTCATCGTTGACGTCGTCAACATCGTCATCGTTGACGTCGTCAACATCGTCATCGTTGACGTCGTCATCGTCAGCATCGTCGTCGTTAACGTTGTCTGCATCGTAGTCGTCGTTAACGTCGTCATCGTCAGCATCGTCATCGTTGACGTCGTCATCAGCATCGTCATCGTTGACGTCGTCATCAGCATCGTCGTCAGCATCATCGTTAAGGTCGTCGTTGTCAGCGTCGTCATCATTGACAGCGTCGTCAACATCGTCGTCGTCAAAATCGTCGTCAACATCGTCATCATCACCATCGTCGTTGTTGACGTCATCATCAGCATTGTCGTCAGCATCGTCGTCATCGTTAACGTCGTCATCGTCAGCATCGTCGCTGTTAGCGGAGTCGTCGTCGTGGTGGCCATCTTTATCGGCACTGTCGTCACGATCGTCGTCATCGCTTAATATCGTCGCCATCTCCAGTGTTACGTTCGTCGTCGTAACGTCGTCATCTTCATCAGTATCAAAATACACCGTCAATCATCGTCTTCATTGTCGCCACCGTCATCATGATCGGCAGGGTCATCGTTAATATTGTTGTCATCCTCATCGTTTTCATCGTCATCACAATTTTAATCCCCATCATCATCGCCATCATGTTCTTATGTCATCATCATCATAAAAATAGACTGTCATCATCTTCAACACCATCATCTCTCATTATCAATATCAGTAGCAGCATTTACACAAAATTATCATTATCATCATCACATACTGGGGGACTCCTCTTATCCACAGCCCTATCACCCATGACACCTATTATCTGCGGGTGTTAAAGCCTGCCAGAACCCCTATTGACCATCCTGTTATCCGCAAATTATTCCCAAAGTTCATCAAGGGATGGGTGTGCAGTCACCCCACCCACGGCTGATTTAGCGGATGAGTGACGCAAATTCATGGATAACCCTGCAGATGATAGGACCCTACGATATTTATCACCAAGTGTATCGCCGTGGAGAGGAGTTATCCTGAATCTCGAGGTTATCCCAAAAAAAATGTAAATCATCATCATCATCCATAATATAGGTCGTTGGGTTAGATCGCGTAAATATATGAATGTGTCGTTAAATCCGCCACCATTTGACACAGTAAGGTTTTTCACGTAAACAGGACTTGCCAATTCGTCACTAGTACAGCACTAGTGTGTAGTGTATAGTGGAGTGTATAGTGTAGTACACTAGTACAGCACCACCGGTGTGTTGGAGAGCCAAGCCACAACATTTACAATCTGATTGCAACGTTTCGCCAGTAATCACAACCAGCTTCATCATTTTCTGGTTTGAAGAAAAGTATCCTCCCCATCGAGGTTCGTCAGTTTAACACGGAGGCTTTCACGACCAATACCATCGGTGTATGGAAGAACGCTGGCGAAGACAGCGGAAGAATGTGGACATCCAAGAATGACAGATAATCATTCGAGAACCCAAACGTCACCGCACCGTCAAGCTTCTATATTGCCCGAAGGCACCGGTGGTGTAACCATCGACCACGTTAGAACATCACACCACCTCTCGTGCAAATTGAACATTGTCCACAGAAATTCCATTCCTCAAACATTCACAGGCCAATGTCTAACCCCTGTCAAACATTACAAACATCGGGTGGCAACATCAGGGGTTACCACGTTGAATAAATAACAGTTTAAGTCAACATTAAAAGTATTTTTTTTCCTATCACTCAGGAGACGCAGATTTCAATGTTTGGACCGATATCCTATCTTTAGTGAACATATCCTGAACAATCTAACTTCTGGATGGTCCGTAGGCTGAAACGCTTACATCTTTGCAACCCAAAACACCCACAGCTCTTATCTTGAAGCTATGCACTTAGGATGACAGCCCTGGACTCATACATTTTTACGAGAGAAAAAAAAGACTTTAAAATTACAATCAAGCCCTCGATAATGATTGTCCAGTGACTATGTGTCATTAAAGCAGCACCACCCGACACTGCCAATTGGTAAGGTTTGTCGCGTCAACAAAATGCCCCAATTCATTGCTTGTTCAGCCCACGGTGTCTCGGACAGTAAATCCACAACGTTTACAATTTAAGTACCGTGACGTTTCGCTGGTAATTACATTCATCTTCCTGGTGGCTTCCACACAGCAGTGCGCAGCCGATGAAAAGATAATGCTGCCCGACTGACTCGGAGTGAGACCTCTGCTGTGAAACAGGATGCTGGTCACGAGCACAAAGGGACACGCCAGGTGAAGTATGTTTAGCAAAACTCCCATAACTAAGATGGCATTCGGGAGACGTTTGGCCGTCAGTGTATTGAAGAAGGCTGGCGAAGAAAGCAGAAGAATGTGGACACGTCCAGAACCCAAACGTCACCGCCCCGTCCGGCTTCGAGATTGCCCAAAGACGCCGGCGGTGGAACCATCGGCCGCGTCAGAACGCCGACAGGCCGATGCGCACGTCCTCGTCACGAATGGATAATTATGGACACAAGCCACAGTGGCGCGTGCGATTGTGGCCATGTAGCCCAAACTATGGGCGGCAAAAGTAAACCCACTGTGGCCTGCGAGCTCCTTCAGTGGAGGAGGAATGGCAAAACTTAAAAAAAAACTCTCTTCTGAAGCCCACTCGTCGTGACCAGCAGCAGACCTCGACATTGGCATTTAGCTCGTGAATATATTGCCACGAGCAAGAATAGAATAGAACTGACAAAAAGGCTGAACTTTTACATAAAATAATTATTATTATTATGCATGTTAGGAACGGACATGTGACTGTTCAGTGCACTTCAGTGAACTTGTTTACAGCGAGGGAGCCGAAATTTGCACATCTGACAGGACAGGCGCTGTGCTGGGCTCAGCGCTTAGCTCAGTAATGATGGCAATTTCCCCCTTTGTCCACGAGCGGCACGTATCGCCACGGGGGAATTTTCGAAAGCTGGATACAACGTCGGGTGGTAACAGAGGAGCGAAGGATGTGTTTTTTCCCCCCTTCTTTCTTTTATAATGCAAGTGAAAATATTGAGATAAGAAAAAAAATAGCTGGAGCGGCAGAGTAGCTACGGACAGCGCACTGCGCTAAAAGCATCGGCCCACTCGAGTTCAATTCCCGGCCACGGCTAACAAATGACTGTTCAGTGTACTCATTAACAGCGAGGGAGAGAAATGTGCACCGTGTTGGCGAGATGTTAACGGCCCCGCCTGGTATGGAGGAGGTTGTGGGTTCGATCTCGACCCTGACTCCGGTCTATTTGGAGTTTGCGTGTTCTCCCTGTGGTCACGTGGATTGTTCTCCAAGTCCTCCGGTTTTTCCTTCCACATTTAGAATCAACGTGCGTTCAAAGTATTTGGCTGCTATAAATGTCCACGTGATAAGCCACTTCCTTGAGCTGTCGTTTGCAGCCAGGTCGCTTCTGAAAAAGAGCTACATAGCTCAGTGGGCCTTACCTGGTAAAATAAAAATAGTAACAGCTGTGGCAAGTGTGGATTGAACCTGAACGTGTGCAGTAGCTATGGCCTCACTGGCCGAGGTGAACTTGACCTGAAATGAGTAGCTGGTGTGGTGTGTAAACATCGCCACTGGGGAGACAAAGGCAGCCGGGCGTGGCGCTGGCCACCCCTCCCCTCGTGTGCTGTAACCACCTTCAAAAGGTGCTCACTAACAGCACTTGCCCCAACAGTTTTTTGAGGCTATACGGGGGATCTTTGTCTTTTTGTGCGTGTGGGATGTGGGTGTGGTATGTGTGTGGGGGACGTGTGTCCACTGGGGAGTACGCCGAGGTGTGTGTAGGAGGTTGTGTATGTGTGTGGGCGTGCGTGTGTTTCACACGTACAAATCGTGCTGTACATATTAAGCATTTTTTGATATATATAAAGTAATGCATGTTTTGTGAAACTTCATTTGCATCACTAGATTCAGTGCTGCCCTATCTTCAGAGAATCAACAAACAATGCTTTTAAACGACGGCAAGGTGAGACTTGCGATCGTATTTCTATCTCGAGACCAAGTCGATGCAGACTCACAGAGCATCTGGAGGATCAATGATGGGACAACGTCGACTGGTTCGTGGGCCCACCACTGATCTTGATGCATCTCAAAGCACACGCACGGTTGCCCCTCACTCATCTAGGCTTCTATCCATAGAGCCCGCGGCTCCCAAGGGGAATGTTCCGGGTTGGAAACCCGGTGTGGGTTGGGAGGTTAACTCGGCCCTTTCAATTTCCTCTCCAAAAAAAAATGCGTCAAGAGCTGTAGTGGAGCATTCTGGGTATCTAAAAAAACACAAGTAAACCGACTTGCGTGCGGAGAGATGTGGAACACGACTAAACGAGAATGTATTTATTTAAAATGAGTACGTATCAGCAAATCTTGATCGTATTCCCCAGGAGGGGGGTGGGTTTACAACCGCACGTGGCAGTCAAAGCGATAGAGTTTAAAATCTCAGAGCTGGAACACGGCCAAATGAAAATGGGGGGAAAAAAAACAACGAATGTCATCACGATGAGTTTCGTTTGTGTACAGCACTGGTGACTGGACCGACAACCATCACTGTACACTTGAGCAACCCGGTTCAGCCACAGGCAGCAGCTCAAAACCCCAGATTCCAACCCAGGCCCCCCTCAGTGTTGCCCGCTCGGTTCTTTGACCCCTGGCCCAAAGCCAGCCACCTTCTGAGAGAGAGAGAGCACGCGCGGTGGTTTAAATGTTGCGAGTCTTAGGAGGAAACCGGGCATTCCGCAGGCATGGCAGGCTTTCCTCTGACCTCCGGGGCAGTTTCATTCCTGTCTCTGAGCGATGCACACCCCAGCCT
Organism: Entosphenus tridentatus; assembly: GCA_014621495.2. NCBI lineage: Eukaryota > Metazoa > Chordata > Hyperoartia > Petromyzontiformes > Petromyzontidae > Entosphenus > Entosphenus tridentatus. The sequence continues at coordinate 2,326,368 of CM025641.2, read as the reverse complement.
CGCAACGTGGCCGAGCTGATGCTGCGACGACCACGAATTTAAAGGCAATCTTCTTGGTTCTTTCGGTAAAGTCACGTAGAAGGGAAATAATAAAATAAAATTAATCAAACATAATAGAATAATTTTCACGACGTTTCGGCCACAATGCAAGCAGCCGTTCTCAGGTGAAGAACCAGTCTGTCGGGAAGACAGCGTCTGAATGACGCTTTTTTCCCGACAGACCTATTCTTCACCTGAGAGACCTGTTCTTCACCTGAGGACTGCTGCTTGCGTTGTGGCCGAAACGTCGTGAGAATTATTCTATTATGTTTGATTTTTATTATTTTATTATTTCCCTTCTACGTGACTTTACCGAAAGAACCAAGAAGATGAATCACTGCAGTCACGAAAGCTTTAAATCGAAATTTAAAGGCAATCGTTTGTTACATTTTACCGGCACCGTGGCTGTGCGAGCGATAAGTCAAAAGTGTCAGGCGTGGTGGCTCATGCGCCCACCTGTGGTTCGCCCAGCGTGACACTGGCGAGGCTTCTGGCGTGCTGGTGGGCAATTCGACGATTTTACGATGTTATGCTCCCTGTACGCGCCGGCTGCCCAGTGCGGTGAAGTCTGATCACATGACCCTCAAAACCCCCGCCTCGGGCCCACAAGGCATGGGGAAGCCCTTATCCAGCAGTGGATTTACAAAGGGCTGTACGTGTACAATGAGCAATCGTGAGATGAATCATCCAGTGTTAATTATACTTGGGTATAGAATGTCAACCAATTCAGAGAAGGGATCATTTGTCCACCTTTCTTGGTAAGGGAGAAATGTTTGCTTGTCACACTGGTGGTGATGAAGTTAATGTACGTGTAAAACCATTAGCCTATTCCATAAATAAGCCATATTTTCCAGGGATTATGTGGTAACGGTGAAGTGGTGGTGATAAGTGATGGGTGGTTGACTGTGGTTGTATTAGCGTGGATTAAGGTGGCGACTGTAGTATTGGTGGGTGTAGGTAGGTCATGGTGACGTGAGTGGTGGTGATGGTCGTGGTGATGGCGAAAAATGTGGTGTTTGAAATGGTGGAGGTGGAAGTGGTGATGATGATGATGGTGGTGGTGGCGATGATACTATTGTTGACGACAGTTATGCTATTTTTTACAACAATGACGATGGTAGAGGTGGGAATGATGCATGGCTGGAGTGCTGGACGCAGTGGCAGTCGGAGTGCCCGTTCAGTGTCCAGTGTTGGTTGGGGGGACGGCACCACGATCCTGAAACCGTATCGCAGCCTCTCCACCGCTCGGTTGCTATGCTCACGAGGGGGCGGCCCACACCACATCCGAGCGTGCCTCCCCCACCCATGCGTGCGGCTCTCAAGCCCTCCGGCCGAGTGTTTCCCAAGTGCTCGCTGTCCCCGCTTGAGCGCTCACCGTGACTCACCGTGGGGGGGGGCGGGGGGGCAGAAGGATGCCGGGCAGCAGCGTGGCAGTGACCGGAGCGGCAGCGGTCAGCAACGGGACCAAGCTCGCTCACTCGTACGTGAAAAGGAAACCCACAAGGGGACTATCCGAGAGGATTATGGATGATTGCGGTTCAACCCGAAGCAGTCGTCCAACTGTCCTCGGCTTCAAGGAGCCGCCTGACCCCAACGCAGGAAGTGAATGCACACACGCCAACGCAAGAGGGCCCGTGGGCGCGCAGATTGTTAAACATCAGGGGAGGCGTGTGGATGGTACTGGAGAGGTCCATCACCGCACCAAAGATGCCGTGTGCGAGCGCACACGGTGGTAAAAAAAAGGAAAGCGTGGGCAGGCCGCGAAAAAAAAAGTGTATAAAAAATTCAAGTACACACGATTTGAATGCCAATGTGAAAAAAACTCACAACACTGTTCCACAAAAGGAAAAAAAATATATAATTGGCAACGCCTCAGGCAATGGGCCCCCCATCGTATCACATGATACGATGGGGGGCCTTTTGAGGGGAGTGGGGTAGGGTGGGGAGGGGCATTTCGCAAGGCGTCGCCCATTATAAACTTAATTGTTGGGGCAGTGTTGCTGACGAATGTGAAGAGTTTTTTTTGTTCATTACGTTTGTGCACCACCGCCAACGCAGCAGCAGCATCATCATCATCATCACCATCACCACCGAATACATTTGTTTAAAAATGTAAATGTGGATGATTCCGATCATCCATATTGGCCTCGCATGTCCGGCTCCCGGGTGTAAATTGTAGCGTGGCTGTAGATCTGCATGGTGCACGAGAGGGGTGAAAATTGGCCAATTTCCCTCAAGTCTCACACGAAACAAACAGGGCCCCACAATGGGCCTGTTGTTTTGTTGCTGGTGAATAAGGCCCCCACCCCCGCCTCCTCACGTGGCATTCTGCCCCTGTGGGCCTCCAGCCTTAGGCCTCCAGGAACCTCTGGACAGCCCCTGCTTGAGCAAAATGATGGCACTCGTCACTGTGGCTTGGAGATGTTAACTACCTCGCCTGGTGTGCAGGAGGTCGTGGGTTCGATCCTGACCCTGACGCCTGCATATTTAGAGTTGGCACGTTCTCCCCGTTGCCATGTGGATATTTTCTCAGGGTTCTTCCAGTTTTCCCCACCACATGTAGAAACGTGCGTTCAGAGTATTTGGCTGCTATACATTTCCACGTGAAAAGTCACTCTCGTTGAGGCCAGGTCACTTCGGAAAAAGAGCTATATAGCTCAGTGGGCATTACCTGGTTAAAATTTAAAATGTTGTTTTTCTCATTCACAAAAAGCTTTCAAACTTGTGTCGGACAGCCCACGACACTCAACTTACATGTCATGGGTGGGAGGAGAATGAACAACCTCCCACGAAGCTGTTCCAACTTTCTTCAAAGAAAGCTCATTAACTCTCACCTACGAGCCTTCTCTGTTGCTGGCTCCCTTTGATTAATATGCTTAGGGGCCCTTTGCTTAGCTTGGCAACTGCTAAAAGGATAAAAACAAAACACAATGTAGGCAGGGGTAAAATTTCGTGGAGTTCAGTGACATTTCACCGCATTCTCCAAAAGGTTGAGCACACACAAACACACACACACACCGCGAGCAGAACGTTTGCGAAACCCACGCGCCCACTGTTTTGTGAACAATGCAAAGCTCCAGCACTTTGGAGGCAAAGTCAGTTTCAAATGTCAAACGGGGCAATGAGCGACCCAACGCTATTTGGGAGGGGTGGCCCAAGCCATTGTTTGGTAAATTTTGTTCCTCCGCTTTTTTTTTTTGGACTAATCACGCAAACTTTTCAATTTGTTTGTTTTGGATTGGATGTTGCTGCTTTGACCCCTCCCCCCACCACCACCACCCCCGTAGGGGGGATCGGAGGGGGGGGTGCGGAAGATCTGAGGTGGTCCGGAGAGAGCTGGCTGCAACGTCCGCCGACGTTCAAAACAAACCGTGCGAGTGAAAGAGATCTCACGGAAGACGCGACCTTCCCCACGGCTGCCTGCAGGAGCACAAGGTCACCGGCCAGGCACAGCGGTTTCGGTGTTTCCCAGCATCCACATTTATTTATTTCCCCCCACCCCACCCCCCCCAATCTATCATCACTGTTTTCGACCCTTCCGCCAATCGTATTCCTGGCGTGCGCCGTCTCCTCTTCGTCACGTCAAGAAACGGTGAATCCATTCGGAAATCTCGCAAAAGCCGTTTGTACATGCAGAGGAAACCCACGAGAGTGAGGGGGCAACACTCTATCCCACACAGTTGGGACAAATGGCATTAGTCCACAACTTGCTGCATCACCTTCTCCTTACGAGCCAGGGGTAAGGCACCTCGACGCCCAACGGGTTGACTGTTTCGCAACATTTGCACGGTGGGGATCCACCAACCCTCGCCGCTGCCTGCACGACGCCGGAATTACAGTCCGCGTGCAAGCGTAGCCACCGCCGCCCCCGACAATGTGGCCGTATCTACGCGCTAAAGACATAGCGAGATGAGAGCAGGCGGGGCGATGTGGCGTTGCCCAGACAGCGGAGCCAACAGCAGCTGTCGATGTCTCAGGACACAAGATCAATGATGACACAGAGGTCTGTTTGCGATAGGTTCACGAGCAGCTTGGACTGCAAGGGGAACCCGCCCGCCAAGGAACACAAACAGGCCCCCCCGGGTCTCGAGAGCAATGGTAACTCATCTCAATGGTCACTCAACGCCGGGTTGACCCTGGGAATGTGTGTGTCTGGCTCTCTTTACTTTCTGCCACGAGGGTGCAAAGTGTAGGTGTGCATGTGGTAGTATAAGGCGGTGTGGGCGAGTTCTAAATAATAAATTCACTTAAAGGGGAGGCTCAACCCAAAAGAACAGGAATAATCTACCTGATTAATTTGAAAAATGTAGACAAACTTAAGATGCATCCCTCTGACTGATCAAAATTGAAGCTTTGCAAATTGTTACATTAATGAGCGTGCCAATTTTCGAAAAATGTATTTATTCATTAATTTCCTGTCCTATATATTAGCCAGGTGAGTGCCCCATGAGACCAGGAGACCATCTCGAGGCAGACCTGGGTTACACAGAGCAATGCAAGAGTAAACAATGACATTTCTACACGCAATTTGTCACGAGCAAAACTCTTAAGGTTGTAAGCAAAATAAATCCTTTTAAGCGGAGACGAATACATTTGCACAGAGCACCATCGAGTAAACCAAGCGGCCGTGGTATATAAACAACGATCGCAGTGCAGACACACTCACATGTTGTAAACTTTGAATGCAGTTCATCGTTATAGCAGCGCGATTGACACGGAACAGACCGCACGGATTTTTTTAAGCTGCTGCCATGTACGGACCTCCCGTGCGCGTTTTTTTTGCCTTTGTTATCGCCGCTGCGCGTTGCTCTGAAACGGCGTCCGACGTTTCGTGCCACGTGCTGCCTTGGAGGTTCTCCGCGAACTCATCAGAATTTTCCCAGCCGGCCGTAAGGAGCTAAAAACCGTCGGACATCTGGGGGTTCAAGCAACGCGCGACACGGCCCCGTAGGACACGCACACGTCGTACGCGCTGAGTTTTAACGTCACACAAGAGGTGTGCTAGCATTCAATCGAACTAAAACCTTTAACTGTAACAATAAAACAAAAAATTTGCCGAGCTAACCTCATCACTCCCCTTCTCTGCTGTGGTCCCCCACCTCGTGCACGTTCCCACCCTTTGGGGCTGCCATTCCCGCACCGGCGTTGCCCATCGGCCCGCAACACCTTCGGCCGTGATGTGCTCTGGCCCCCAGGGCCGGCTTAAGTTTTCTCGGCCGTCAACACGACGACGCCTCTTGATTTCTCCTGTTTTTGTTCCCAGATTCACGTGCTCCTCGGCGGTAAAAGGCCATGGGACTAAGACGACCTCCCAACCAAGGAGGAGGAGGTTCAGCTCATAAATCATTTACGTGGTCGCCCGGTATGTTTCAGAATTTCAGATATTTTTTTTCAAAGCCGCAACTTCCATTGTTCGTCGCGAGCTCCACCTCGCCAACTTCCTGCCGCCTCCCACTTTTACGCGAGCAACCACTGACGGGGGGGGGGGGAAATAAAAATCCAACCCGGTCTTGGTCTTAACATAAAAATAACATCATCGACCGCATCTCTGTATTTGCTCATTTGTCGCACGTAGACATTTGTCAATGTAAAAAACGATGGCTCACAAGGTCACGAAGGATCCACGCCCCTTGCAGAATCGCCCCGCCAACGCCCTTGCCCCCAAGTGACTTTTGGTCGCGTCACTGCCATATATTTTTCGCGCCGGAGAAAGATGAGAAAGAAAACAGAGTTTATGTTACAAGCAAGAATTGTGTGGGGGGCAACGGATGTGTGGGGTTGCGACCCTCCCGAACCTGCTCAGGTGTGTGTGTGTTAGCGAAAAGCCGCTTTGAAAGTTATTTTCGGTAGCAAATACAATATAGTATTGTCGAGACAAATCGACAGAATTGGCAGGAATTTGTCAGTTCTCTCAGTATATTTTAATCAAAGCTGCTTCCCTGCCAACGCATAAATTAGATACTTGACTCACTGAGCTTGCTTCTGGCCATCACAGTCCAAATGTTACCTCGCCCCACCCATCTATATATGTTTTTTTTCCAAAACAGCAAACACATAGCATTTTATGCCAGAAAACGGTTCAACCTTTGTGTAAAGTAACAAGCAGTCAGCAAAACTGAGCACCAGAGAGAGGCCTCTTGCCGGTGGCAGTTTTAATTAAATCCACCTCCCGTGCTTTCGGCACCCACACGTTCACAAAGTCATGGGTGGGGGGACCAGGCAGAATGTTTACAATTTTTTCTTCTACAAAGTCAATATACTGTGCGGTATGGTAGTGGGTGGTTTTTGTTGTTGTTGTTGTATGTCTACACACGATGTACACCAACAGCCATATGAAGATTTGTTTGGAAGCCTCCAATCTCACTGGGGTTTTTTGGGTTCTGTTATCACTAAATCCAGCACTTTATTAATTGAAAATGTATGTTTTTCGCTGTCTTTAAGCAAACCAAAAAAATTGTGGCACTCAACTATATTACTACATGGCCAAAACCAAAAACAATATTTATCTTAACGGAATTTATATAGCGCCTTTGGTTCGCCTTAACCAAGGCGCTTTACAGAGAATTGACAACGGTACAACGTCGTGTGTCAATGGTGGTAGGTGCGGTGAATGCAACAGATGGCAGGAAGCAATGGGGGCAAATCTGTGAAGATGCGTGATTTTGGTGAAAGCGAAATTGATGACAGTAAATGATGATGAATGGATTGAATTCATGGCGGTCCACGAGTGACAACCGCATGACGAGAATATGAAGAGGGAACAGTAACGGAAGCGGTGGTTATGAGCGGGAGATTGAGGGGGTTGTGGGGTGAGCTCGGGAACCAAAGTGAGTTGAGTGAAGAACGGGAACTTAGCGAGTGATGGTGAGGGGGAGGTTTGTTCCAGTGAAGGGGCGATAAGAGAGAGAGCGACAGCGTGGATTGAGCACAAGGAGGAGGAACAGATAGAGAGAGGACAGATTGGGAAGGTAGAGGGCGAGAAGGCGACGTAGAAAGATGCAAGAGTGGCAAGACACGGTGGGGCAAGACCATGAAGGGATTTGTAGACCAAGTTGAGGAATTTAAACAGTCAGTGGTAGTACACAGGGAGCCGATGCGGTCGAGGTACAAGAATTGTCGGGAAGGTTGAATATAGATAACAGAAAAATGCTGTTTTCACATTGCATTCCCAGCCACCAGGTCCGAGGCTAAGGGCCTTGTATACTAGGCCCTAGCTTCACTTTGGCTGGCTCAAATCCATTGACGTAAGGATGTAGCACTCAAAGGCTTCTGTCCTCGGCAAAAGGCTGCATCGTGGGAGTAACTGCGGCAAGTGCATCTGATGATGATGAAGATGTTTGATTTGGCGGAGGCAGGATTGGGACTGGCAGGAAGCTCAGCCAAGAGTGGGTGTGGTTCTGTCCATTGGGCTCATTAATCACCATCATTGTATTTTTACATCGTACAAAAATAACATTAATACGGAAATAATGCAGGTTATTTTTATATTTAAATGACTGACATTTAACGTAGCGTAACAACAGGAAAGGTAAACTGTCAGTGTTTTGTTTTTTGACAAAGTGTCGATCTGATGCAATGGTTCTAGCAAATTCGGGTATGCCGTCACTTAGCGTTTAATACATCCAATGTCCTTTATTTAACAAGGCAAGCACCCAGACCTTGTAACTTTAGCTCGGCATGTGCTTGGATTACTACGGCAGGCACGGTGTATACGGCTTCGGGAAAACAATGAGTCTCCCTGCTGAAATGGAAAATTGGGTAGCCCGAATATACACGGCATTCCAATGGCAGGGGCAATTTTTCTATCACATTTTGATTAATAAAAAATGATTTTTGAGTTCGATCGCGTAAATATATATGTCGGGTGCTAGCGGGTTTAACGCGATCTAACCTAACAAAATACATTATTATGGATATTGGTCGTGAAAGCCTACGTGTTAAACTACATTTTTTTATTACTTCCAACAAAGTGGTACCCATATATGCAACTTTATCGACCCCCAGATGGATGCTAGGCTAAGCATAGCCATGGCACGGAGCTGGTTTTGCAACCTCCCAATTACACGTGCGGCACTTTGACGGTGGCAGCGTTTGTTTAAGCAGGTAAACTCTGGACCAGTTTAGAGTTTTTCGAGGCCTCAGCAGTTCGTGACCAGTTGCGCAAATACCACTGGGTTGCCTTACGTTGAGGGCGAGAGCATTCTGCAACGCACTCATTGGGCCCATCCAGCGCAGTACGGCAACCGTGGCTCAAACGTGAGAACAAATGTTATAATTTGCTCTTCGTGTTGATGGCTTGTGGTGGACTGGGCGAGAGTGCGTTTTGGCGACACAAAAAGTCACATTCTGTTCGCACAATTACTGGACGATGCAATTTGGATTCATAATTGCATCTAAAATGCCCCTCAAGAGACGCTGCGCACGAAAAAATGCGAGCTTATTTTTGTAAATAACATCGGCAGAGAACAAAATCGTTTGGAACCCCTACTTGAATAGGGGCAGGGTGTCAACTGCGCGGATGACTGGACAAGGGGACTTCCACAGACTGTGCGAGAAGCAGTCGGAGGGGAGGTAAGCTGCCACGGCTGGACATCTTTGAAAAGGAGCTTCATAGCTCATCGGATTCCTCCAGTCTAAATAACGATTCTGATGTCGTCGCGTAACGTAACACCAGGGGGTTGCTCGTTTTCGCTGGACAGCTGCGCTATTCTTCGTGCCGGGATGCTTCTGCGCGTTGTGGGAGCTTCTTCGGCGAAACGTCGGACATTGGGACGAACGGCACGCGGCGCGACCCGAAAATACGCCCGTGAGGGGAGCGACGTCCATCGCCATCTTTTGTCCGCTGACACGACGAATTTCTTTTTTCGATTTAAAGCTTTCGTGACTGCAGGGATTCATCTTCTTGGTTCTTTCGGTAAAGTCATGTAGAATGGAAATCATAAAATAATAAAATTTAAACATAATAAAATAATTCTCACGACGTTTCGGCCACAACGCAAGTAGCCGTCCTCAGGTGGAGAACAGGTCTGTCGAAACGTCGTGAGAATTATTTTATTATGTTTTATTTTTATTATTTCCATTCTACGTGACTTTACCGAAAGAACCAAGAAGACGACGAATTTCGTTGGTTGAAAAAAGAAAACGTCTCTCCTACTGAACGCGCATGGAGAAGCTGACGGACCACAAGCGTGTCCTCACTTCGTGTGCATGCATGTACGTTGAACTTCTTTCGGCACCATACGTAGCCAACCGTTCGACACCGGCCAGAGAGACGGACCCTTGTCTGCGTATTTATATTCGCAAGGGAGGGATGTGTCCTTGCTCACGGATGAACGGCGGCGTTTTCAAGCAGCGCGCCGTATTAACTCCGCTTCCTTCAGGCCACGCCACTCCACCTCCTCCTCCTCCTCTCCCCTCAGAGACCCTCAGCTGCGGACGGACAAGTGCCACTAGCAGTCGGCCAGTAGTGACCGCACGTCAAAACAAAATCCACGCCGTTTGGCTTCAACTTCGACCCCATCCATGAACGTGGTTCTGGCCTAACGCCCCCCTCCCCATCCTAGAGTGGCAGCTGCTGCCGTGGCAACCTGAAACCAACAGCGACTTTAAGAGACTCCACTCCCTCGCATCCCGACAAGTGGATTTCTTATAAACACGCTCAAACGTAACAAACAAAACAAAAATCGATGCTTGTTGATTATTTCACTTTGTGACGAGTGTCGTCTCTGTGCGTTTGCGCGGGGGTAATGGAATCATCTGCTGCAATCCACTCCATCAACCGCAGCTGGGGCGGTGCTGTGTGTGGTTGCGACGCATTGCTGTGGCCGCACAGTGCGTGGTTGTCGTTTTTTGTCCGTGAGCATGTGTGGTTGTTTGAGTTGTTGTTGCTGCTGCTGCTTGCAACTGGGGCATTCACTCTTTAGAGCAGAAAGAGGGCAGCGTGGTTGTGCGTGGTTGTGCGTGGTTGCAGACGTGTCCAAGTACGTGTGCTGTGTGGTTACAGTTATTGTTTCATAGCCTTCTCTGCGCTCTGAAGTAGGCGCCACTGGCAGAAGCGTTAGCCCACCACATAGACATATTTGCTCCAGTTGCACTACTGCATGAACAACGGTAGTGACTTGTAGTGTTGTTTACAAACAATTGGCTTGACTACTAAACTTGTATTTGTTTATCACAAGCAGATGGAAGCTAGTTAAAACATTGCCTAAGTGTTAAACTTACCCATCATCGTTAGGGTGAATAAAAACAGATACACGTTTGCCCCTGCCATGTGAATGTGGAATTTCCACCACTGCTTCTGGGTTGCCAATGGAGATGGAGCACTGCCATAAGGCTCACTTTGAGTACAGAACCACTTTGCCATTACTGTAGAATGATAATCCCTCTCAATTTCCCATCAACTGAGAGGCCCTTGTAATCAACAAGTCTATTTTGTAAGGGTACGTGAATTAATTGTTGCTCGTTAAGGCAGCGGTCAAATGCTGTGATTCACTTGTGATGGTTGGCTGGATATAGAGATGGGGGAATCGATAACACCGTTGTGCAGACACACACACACTTGGCAGCAGACCAATGCATCGTTAAAACAAATTAAGATTGTGATAGTGTACAGCCCTTTGCCAAGCCACTGCTGGATGAAGGCCTCCCCATGCTGTTCCAGCCATGGCAGGGTTTGTTCGAGCATACTTCACCACTCCGGTCAGAGCGGGTCGATGAAGATGGCGATGGGTACCAAAGGAACGGTTTAAACACCACTAACTACTGATGTTAATCCTGTCCAGGTATTGAACTGAGGCCACAAGTGCTTAATAAATACTAGAGAGCTGGAATATCTGATTATTTAAGTAATCGATGACTCTGCCAATTATCCGTTCATTTATTCAACTAATCGGATAACACAAAAATAGTTGGGAGGGAGAAAAACTCAAATCTGATCTCTGTTCCCACACGTGCGTGCCACTGGCCGGGAGGTGTTGGCAGGGGCTCGGTGACTTTCATGGGCACCATTCAGTCGCATCACGCTGGCCATTGCCTGCAGGGGGTTTCCCACCTTCAGGAGGCAGGATGTTGGGGGCGTCGTCATCTTGAAGGGGGCCTCAATAAAAACGGCCACGAAAAAATGGTTCGTCGATTACAGATTCGTAGCGGCTCAGCGGGCTCTCGATCTACTCGACGCCCAAGCTCGGATAAACGCGAGCTAAAAAAAACAAACTCAACAACCCACGAGGCACATCGTCGCAAAGGAATGTTTTGCCATGAAGCCGGTTGCATGTGCAGCAGAGAGAACTGCTGACCGTAATTTTCTTTGGCTGCGAGGACCCATTTTTCAACAACAACAAAAAAGAAACACGCTTTTTATTATATATATTTCTCGTCTCGTGTGGCTGGGAGTTGTTAAGGAGGGTTATTGTTTTTTTTTTCTCCAGTCAGTGTTTTTGTTATAAAGTTGCTGAGCATGCCCAGCTGTTGTTGGACTGGAGACTCCACCACGGCAATGTGTTTTCGCCGCTGGGCCGACTGGGAATTTCAGATTGCGTTCATGCATCGCGGATGGTAATCGCAGATATGGATCTCACATTGACCGGGTGGGATCATCAACCGATATATATATATTTCACCGTTTTAATATCAGTACTTGAGCTCGCAATGCATGCGTCAGATCGTGTGTTCGTAAAAGAGAAGCAATGCTTTTCGTGTCCGTGTGACCTCCAGCCACTGCAGGCCGCTACATTCACTGCACACAGAATAAAAAATTTGAAGACAATTGAATAGTGATTGGTGTGGAGAGTTGACAGCAATCATAACACTCGTAATAATGATGATGCTTATGGAATGGGTTTATCCAGGAAACACTCCATGAGTCCCAAGACTCTTTTTCACGAGCGCCCCTGCAGTGGATTGGCTCGACTAATTCCGCTATTAACCACTGAGCCATAACCGTTCGAAGTGATGTATGTTTGTTGAACTTCTTTCGCACCATTCATAGGCAACCATGCCAATCGGAGGTGCGGGCCACACGACGTTGAATCAATGCAAGGAAAATTAATGAAATGAAAAAATCTATTACCCAGATTACACCACTTTCAAAATAGTAGATACGGGATTACAAACAAGTCACTTCTGAAAACCGTGAGCTGTTGGTAAGTTGAACCGGTTTACAGGTCACGTGCGGCACTCCTGGACACTATGAAGCTTCCTTCCCCGTGCCCCCCAATACAAAAGCCAGACGACACCCAACCACATCCGGCCAGATTGCTGCTGTTTATCTGGTGACCCACCAACTCCAACCACACGTGCCACACACACACACACGTGTCACACTCACACGTGTCACACACGTGTCACAAACACACGGGCGGTCAATAGCGGCGGGTGCTCTCCAGTAAATTCGATGCCTTCCACACACCCCCACCCCCCGTCTGTCGCTCTCTCGAGCAAAGGCCAGGATATTTTCAATGTCTGACACATTCACAAAAGGTCATCCTCCCCACCACCACCTCCCCCCAAATGTCGCCTCTTGTTGAATAACACAGCTCTCTCGCTCTCTCCCGTTCGCTACTCGCTCCCGTTCTGTTTGACAGAACGCGAAGTTGTGGAGGCTTGGGAAAATCCTGCACATGACCGATCATCATGTACCGAATTCTTCACCTTGTCATCACAACAAACTGCGAAGCCCACGTGGCCTTCCCTGAACGTAACCGAAGGGAGAAAAAAAATTAACCCGTAAAAACAAAGTTTTTCACTATAAATCCTTTATAAGCGTGGCGGCTAGAGTCCTCTCGTCCTCTGGCTTGAGATGGCTGCCACCTATGGGTCAGATGATTGCCTGCCACCATTAAGCAATTGGTAATTAAATATAAAAAAAATGTGCCTAAAAAGTGTAACATTTTGGAAAAAAAATTTCACGAAAATAAATTGTCACGCACAACGAGTCTGTGTGCAAAATGTCAGCTCGATTGGATCACGGGAAGTGGGTTAAAAAACGACCGAAAGATTTGCACGGCCGTAAGCGCGCAAGCAAGCACGCAAGCAAGTTAACTTAATATAAAGGATTTTAAAACCCCGAAATAATCGTGGCAGGGCCGCAGCGGAGCGCACATGTGAAATACCGAGGGCAATTGTTGGAATTGCTACGGGTTATTAGATATTTTTTTTATATATCTCGAGCAATTACCGAAGGGCGGGGGGAGGGGTAAGACTTTGAAGCTGCCGTGTTTTGTGTAACCACTGGAGTGTTTATCTTCAGCGGCATCGCTTTCATCTCATCGTAGTTTGTTTGTTTGTGTACAGTATTGTGATTTCCTTTTGTTTGTGTTCAGAATCATTGCACAGTGATTACCCTACACAGTTAGCGCACTGTATAGCATGGGCCAGATGTCTTGTGACCCACCTCCCCACTTAATTTTCGAAAAAAATTCTTAAGTATAATTTATTTAAAACAAATTAATATGCAAATGAAAACCATGTGAGGGGTAAAAAAAATTTAGGGGGGGGGGTCACAACAAATCAGTGGCGAGTAATATCTGAATCCATCCTGCCCGGGGGGCGCCGCTTCGCCAAGCCACACTGACCGGCGTGGTGAAGTATGGTTAAACTACCTCCCCATAAACTTGGCAGAGTGGGTGGCCGACCGGCGTGCGCAAGACGACTGGGCCGAGACGAGGGCCACAAACATTTCCATCCCCGTTTTAATTATCGTCTCGGCCGACCGCCCTGCTACAGAGAGATGCCTCCCCCC
>CM025641.2:2289474-2305272 GCA_014621495.2 Entosphenus tridentatus | reverse complement strand
AACCGTGCAAATCGGAGGTGCGGGGGGAAGGACAACAAACTGAACACAAAAATAAGTTCTAAAGAAATGAGATTTCAATCGAGATTATTTAAAAACGCATCGCTCCAGTGGCTTCCTAATATCGGAAGGAAGAGAGCGTTCCAGACGGACGCAGAAGCGCATCTGAAAGCGCCGCGCGATGCGGTGGCCACCGTCTCTGTTCGATGGCAGCAGCCAAAAAGCCGTCGCTGCTGGGAGGATGACCGAAGTTCACGTGATGGTTTTTATGCTCCTTGATGAGATCAGCAAAGTATTGTGGTTCATTGTGGCAACAACTTTGTGTGCAATGAGCACGACTTTATAGCGTGTTCGCTCGGCAACCGGAAGCCCGTGCACCTCCGTGATCACCGGACGGACATGGTCAGATCTTGCAGTACCAGTCGCGACATGAGCCAAATAATTTTGTACACGCTGCAGCTTGAACCCCCCCCCCCCCTGCCAATCCCTATTCTGGCTCCCAATTCTATCTCGGATCAATTACAAGATCGCCCTTGCTTGTTTATGACATCTGTTTTTAAGATTCACTCCTAAACCTCCCCGCCTCTCGCATTTCACTCCACTCCCCCAACTCGAACGCTCCGCTCAGGCAAAACCCAGTGGCTCCTCGTGAAACCCACAGGCGACATCCAAACGAATGCTGCACCAAGTTTAGACCGTGACGCAGTGGGGTTTTTAAAATATATATATACTTAGAAGAGGTCCTTTACAGATACCGATTGCCACGGTTGTGCATCGTAATGACTAAGGCGATGCATCACCAGGAATGAATCCCAAATGTGGGCAGTGTAGCACAGTTATAAAGAGAACCTTGACATCGCTACACAAAGAATCACCTCCACCGGGTAGCCTTAATTACTGTGAGGGCAAGTGCTGTTCGCGAGCACCTATTTAGGCTCGCACTCGCATACGAGGCGGTGGATGTGGCTAACACGCCGCACACACCAGGTTCTCGACCCAGGATGGGTTCAGATAACACCGCGAGCGGGAATCGAACTTGGGGTCGCCGGTTTCGGGAGCGCCTCTCGCCAACCGCAGCATCACGGCGAGCCCTGCACAAGGCGCACGGGCAGCTTACCACTCATCATCCACGTTGACAATCAGCAGGGTCCCGAGCGACTCAACGCATTTCATGTAGTTACTTGCAGCGTTGCGAGCGCTGTGTGTGGGGGGGGGGGGGGCTGGTCTATACCCCCCGCCCCCCCCGCGCCTGCCCCCCCCCAAAAAAACTCAACCCTTTTGACGCTGCAGCTGTGCAGCCAAGGTAGAGAGGCTCGAAACGACGGACAACGTGCCGAACTACACGCGCGGCAGCGCAGGAACAAAACAACCTATGCCGTAGTAAATAACTCTTATCTTGCAGATAAGTGTCCAGGCTACGTCTGCGGCTGCGTGACGCTGGTTACGAGCTTTATTGATGAGAACAAGCAACAATTGAAAATACTTTAACGCGCCTCTCGGGCATCACACCTCTTCAGTTATCCAGCGACACGATTGCAGTTGTGTAATACGACATCACTACGCATGCCGGGGGGGGGGGCTTTGAGCTCCCAGTTGGATTCCAGTTCACGGCTAAACATCGGTGGCGAGCGATATCCAAGCTGCTCCTGGGCCAAAAATTCACCAATCTGCGCCAGCGTGGCGAGGCCTTTACCCGGGCAGTGGCTTGACAACGGGGCTGTACACGCTTGTTGTATTATTTAAAAGAAAAAGAAATTGTCTCCTTGGTTCTTTCGGTAAAGTCACGTAAAAGGGAAAAAATAAAATAATAAAAATAAAACGTAATAAATAAAATTCTCACGACGTTTCGGCCACAATGCAAGCAGCCGTCATCAGGTGAAGAACAGGTCTGTCGGAAAGACAGCATCTGAATGAACACCACCAAGCTTGGCAGCGTATATTTAAGCTGGCAGCGTATATTTAAGCTGGGTTAGAGAGAAAAATAAATTGGCCAAACATCCCGGGTGCAAGACCCTCCCGACGGCGAGTCTTGAGATATCCGGCTGAACTGAATATCCTCTCGCGAAATTCCAGTGAGTTCCGACGACGGCGGTGCGAGGATGAGAGCACAGGCGATTGCCATCGACTCCCCACAGAGCGGTACTTAGTTAGGATGATGGGGGCAGTCGACCGACTCACCAGACTAAAACAACAAACACATTCCTGCGGAGGGAGCTGGTAGGAACGTTGGGTTGCTCGGTTAATGGCCAGGGTCAACGGCGGCGTGGTGTATTCCGAGAATATGCCCGACTGTGAGGGCGGGCACAAGCCGGCGTGAGTAGGTTAAACGTTGAGTTTTATAAGGGCACCACGGGGTGACCAGCCCCTCCCCACCCAGCCGCACCCCTCCCACCACCCACCTCCCCACCCAGCCCCACCCCTCCCACCCCCCACCTCCCCACCCAGCCCCTCCCCACCCAGCCTCTCTCCACCCTCCCCTCCTCACCCAGCCCCACCCAGCCCCTCCCTCCCCACCCAGCCCCTCCACACCCCACCCAGCCCCTCCCTGCACGACGGACGGACACAATAATCCCCTGTGGGCTGGAGGTTCCTACCAGTATAATGTAGCTGTAGCATGATAGATAGCAGCCTCCCTGCCTGCCGGGCGCACATTCTCAACGTAGGGCCACACCCAGCGCGTGGTAAAAGCGCACGGGACCAATGTTGATTCTGACGCTCGTGACGCATGACACATCATAAAATCGCGCCGCCGTAAATATGTATTTGTCATCACGTTTTGTGTCAACTACCGCGGTCTAACACCTGTACCCGAATCGTGACGGTCACGGCGGTTTTCCGCCGACAGCGCGGGCGGCCGTCATTTTACCTTTGCTCGCGCTCACATTCGGGGTGGTACCTTAGCAAACGAAATAAACGAGGAGGGGGGGGGGGGGAATCGAAATATAGAAATCCTACGTAAAGCAGACGGTGGGGTATACAAAAAACTAAAAACGGGATATAAAATATTAACCCGTAAAAACAAAGTTTTTCACTATAAATCCTTTATATGCGTGGCGGCTAGAGTCCTCTCGTCCTCTGGCTTGAGATGGCTGCCACCTATGGGTCAGATGATTGCATGCCAGCATTAAGAAATTGGTAATTAAATATAATATTTTTGTCCTAAAAAGATTCAAATTTTGGAAAAAAAATTCACGAACATTAATTGTCACGCACAACGAGTCTGTGTGGAAAATGTCAGCTCGATTGGATCACGGGAAGTGGGTTAAAAAACGACCGAAAGATTTGCACGGTCGTAGGCAAGCAAGCAAGTGCGCAAGTGAACTTAATATAAAGGATTTAAAAAGAGAGAGAGAGAGAGAGACACCCGATTCTCAACTGGAATCGCGGCTCCAAATTCGTGACGATCCATGCATTCGCTCGGGCAGAGGGGTCGGGAGGAGATAGCAGGCGCACCCGAGGTGACAAGCGCATTTGCGTCCTCCTTGCTATAAACATCGCGACACCGCTCCCTCGGTATCCTTCTGTAAAATGCAGGTTTCCCTCGCTTCATACGTCCGGCCTGCACAGCCGCATGCACAGAACGCGGAATCGCACAAAGCGAACCCCGCTCAGAGCGAGGGGAACCCGTGAGTTCAGATCTACAACAAACTGCGGTGTTGTCCGCCGTCCACAAGGACGCAATCTTTGTGCAATCATTCCGTGTGGCAATTCAACGCTTTCATTGTGACCGCCGCCGCCTTAGCCAAATGAACCAATCGTGAGCACAATGAGACGAAGGAGATTACATTGTTTCCGGGCTTTGCCGCGTCCGCATCTGCTGTCACGCAGTTGAAATTCCACATTCTATCAAACAATCTTTTACTGTTCAAAACGATCAAACTATTTTTATTTTACCAGTTAATGGCCACCGAGACCTATATAGCAATTTTTTTAGAAGCGACCTGTCCACAAATGATAGCTCAATGAAGTGGTTCATCATCATGTGAACATTTCTAGCAGCCAAATGCTCTAAATGCACGTTGGTTCTAAGTGTGGAGGGAAAAAACCGGAGGACCTGTAGAAAAATCCACGTGACCACGGTGAACGAGACACTGCAAACTCCAAATATACAGCAGCAGGCGTCAGGGGTCGGGTTCGAACCCACGACCTCCTGCATACCAGGCAAGGGGAGATAACGTCTCGCCACCACAGGGCCGCCGTAGGATGGTGACTGACTGTTACACTTCCCGCATCTCGGTACCCAACGATGTCAACTTGGGAGAAATCATGGGCCGAGCTCAACCCCCCAAACATTCCGATTGTGGGACGAGTGCTCGTACCGCTGCGTGAACTCGGGGCCGATGGCAGTCCAGCAAAACATCGTGGGACCACCCCCCCCCCCCACCGGTTGAGTCTGTATGGGATAGAGTGTTTCGCCCTCGCACGTGTGGGAGTTTTCTTCCAGGTGTGCTCCTGAGGTTGCCTCCCACATGCGAACACTCATTTATTGTTTTATTGCCAGAAAAGGTAAAACCTGTTCTTATTTGTCATACTTTGATCCTGCCAAAAAGATATCTTGATACTCATTTATGTGCCGATGACACCTTGCTACATCGAGTACCGCAGAGCTTTGGGCAATTACTGGTGCCGGGTTCATCGCGTGTCCGTCTTCCTGCTTGTCTGTAGTTCCTCAAGCCTCAGAGTCGTTCTCCCTCTACGAGATCGAGTTCATACCTTGCTGCGTGTTGCAAGTTGAAAATTATTTTTATTTACCGTGATAACGATAGACAGGCACGCTTCCGACAGGACGCTGCCCGAACCGCCAGTGTCTTGGCGGGCGAGCTCATGATCACTGCGATTGGTCAGCACACTCCTTTAATAAAAGGCAATGAATATATATCAGGAATCGAAGCCGGGTTGCCAGAACCATAGCACAGCCTCACTGCACAAAGTTGACAAGGCAGAGTCTCTCTCTACTTAAGCAATAACTACGGTGGTGCCAATCTCCAATGTCTGCCCTGGGCCAGTGCTGGAAATTCCACATTCCTTTGGGGGGGGGGGGGGAGCGTGCCAGGCCATCTGAAGGATGATCACATTGGAGCTGGAATTATCCACACAAAAAAGAAACAATAATATCCACTGATTCTTGTAAACCAGGACGGGTGGTTGTTAGCGATCACCTATTGCGGTCATCATGACTTTATGACACATGACAGGCTGGTGTGGCCAGCACCATGCCCAGCCACAGTTTTTCATCCCAGTGGGCATAACGACACACCACACGAGGTACTCATATGAGGCCAAGTTAACCTAGGGAATGGCCCGGTTACCACTCTAGATTTCACTCAACACTGACGTATGTATGCTGAACTTCTTTCGCACCGTACGTAGCCAACCGTGCTCATCGGAGGTGCGGGGAAGGACAGCAAATGTCAGCCGTGGCTGCGAACCGTAACCAGGTCGCAAGGTTTTTGCAGTACGATGCTCTAACCACCGTGAACAAAGACACACACACACGCGGAGGAGACATACATGTAGAGAGAGAAATATGTAGAGAGAGATGTACATAAAAATTGCATGCAGAGAACATGCACAGAAGTTGTTCAAAATAAGTCTGCCTCACGTTTTCGGTCGCGATCATGTCCAAGGCCGGGCCACAGTCAGGGCCCGCGTCTCCGTCCAGTCTCCACTCTCCAGCATCGCCCGGCTGGTCCCCGTCGCTGCGTCCCCACATGTCTTCCTCCCCTCTCACTCAAGCGTCCACCCGGGTGGAAAGTCGATCCCTCTCCTCCCACTATCTCTCTCTCTCTCTGGGCAAAATCACCCCTCGCTCACAGCTTCTTTCGCCCCTCTCTCTCCAGGACCAACTGAGGCTGGCTCGCTCGCTCGGGTCCCAAAGCTCCCCCAGCAGCAGCAGCAGCATCATCTCATCCCTCCCTTCCTCCCCCGCAGTTAAATTGAGGCACCATTGTGAGCCTGGCTGGGGGGGCCAGGGGCGGGGCGACGCGCGTGTGTGGCGCGCCTGATACGGGGGCCCGGCCGCTGTGCAGTCGAGAGATATCGCCTACAACGTCGGAGCCGGGGAAGGGAGCCGGGAACGATGACGGAGTTATATGGGCGCGCGCGTGCCCTGCACGCCACACGCCTCGAAAGCATAGAAATAACAGGCGGAGAGGAGCGGTTCGAGAGCTGACGACCGGTTCCGGACGACGTGACCCCGCTGGCGAGGAGGGGGGGGGTGGAGTGCAAGTGGCCTGCTGCTCGACCTCGCTATGCCGGCCCCTCACCAGCACGAGGTCAGTGCCAACGGAGGCACGGGGCATTCTTCGGGCACCAAGGATGGTCTGGAAAGCGCTCGCGGCGACCCAGATGCGTCGCTCGGTCATTCCGTGCGGCGTTTTTGTTCTTCGTCAAAGTGTCCCGGTCTCCTTCCACACGACGTGCATTGATGAATCCGGATTCATCAATGCACGTCGTGTGCGTAAATGTGAATGTGTCGTTAAACTCGCCGCCACCCAGCACAGCCAATTAGTAAGGTTTGTCACGTAAACAAAACGTGCCAATTAGCTACCAGTTAAGCACAGCGGTGTGTTGTAGAGTAAACCCACAACATATGCAATTTGTTTACGTGAGAAACCTTACGGATTGGTCGTGTCGGGTTTAACGACACATTTATATTTACACGATCTAACCCCCGAAATAAAACTCTTATGGATTGTATTGCTCGCGAAAGCCTACTAAGTGTTCAACGTACATTCGTGCAACTGGCCAAACATTCCGTTGCAGGACGCTCCGAAAAAGAACGTTTCTTGAGGCTCGGCGAGCGAGACTCCGGGATAAATAAAAGAACACCGCATCTCGACGGAGGGGTGGTGACGCGCAGGGGGCCACCATTGTGAGATCTGGCACGCAACGCGCAACATGAACCTCCCGGCGACCTGAGTTTGGCCAACCCCATCGCGGCTGATGTAAGCGGCAAGTGACATCCGAACCGGTCCTGGGCTGACCCCCCCCCGACCCCCTTCCTTGACCAGCCTAATTTGACCAGCGTGGTGAAGTTTGGCCAACAAACAACGGCCCCCCCCCCGCCCCGCTCACCCTCCACCCCCCACCCTGTGACCAACAGCAACGAGAAGCCTTCGTACGGCGGTAGATTTGGCAAAGGGCTTTAAATTGTTAATATTACCGTTGCTATATTTAACAAAAAATACCGCACAGAAAATATTTCCAGGCGGGGACGTTCTGCAGACAATGCTTCCCCTCTCCCAGCCACTCGGGAGCGGAATGCGTCTTTGTCTTTGAGAGGCACAATGGCGGGCGTGGTGGTTTGGTATTACACACATGAAAAATCCGGGATCTATCTTGGGAGGGAGAATATGTCACGACACCGGGAGAGGAGGGAAGAACTACGGCTAAATGCATCGTCTTCGGTCAGTGCAAAATTATCCTGGTAGCAAAAGTAGCTACATATGTAGTAGCTACGGGCCCCCGCACTTTCAAGAGCCCCGCACCGTATTCTCTTAAGCTATCAATTCCAGTTCAATGATTCTGCACTTGCTCTATTACTATAGTCCTATACTGTCTCAAACTTTTATGAACGACTGGGTGTTTAAGGTTAGCGATTAGCAAATGAAAAAATACAATTACTTTACTATGCAAGTTAATCATTTATGTGTTTTAATATTTATGTTTTTTTTTATTTAGGGCCCATTTATAACATCATGCTACAGGTCCTGCACTAGCTTAATCCGGCACGGTCTTCGGTGATGATGCATGACTGTGGAACCGGCACCGTCCCGAGATCGCAGGTGCAGCTGCACCATGTAAATTTGTCGAACTTCTTTTGCACCGTACATAGCCAACTGTGCTCATCAGAGGTGCGGGAGAAAGACAACAAACTAAATACAAAAAGCAGTTCGAAAAAAATTCGTTTTCAATCTAGATAAAAAATGTGCATAGCTCCAGTGGCTTCCTGATATCGTAAGGAAAGAGCGTTCCAGACGGCCGCAGAAGCGCGCCTGAAAGCATCACGCGATGCGGTGACCACCGTCTGTTCCGATGGCCCGGCCAAAAGCCGCTGCCGCCGCGAAGTTAACCAGAGTTCGCGTGATGGTGGTTCACGCTGACCGTCGCCCCGCAGCACAGGTGCGCCTAACCAGGCAGGACCTTCAAGTTCAAGTTCATTTATCAGGTATAGCCCTGTGAGCCATTCGGCTCTTGAATCGGGTGCAACCGCAACAACAAAAACATGAACAAAAAACATCTTAAAGTGAATATGTGACTAAGTGCAAACAGAAACAGACCCGACCCTCCTGACGAAAAAGGCCCCAGATTCCGGGGCTGGGGCCTTCGGGGTTAAATAGAGGAGCATTATGTAAAGGCGGGTGGGGTAGGGGCCACTGCCGGCAGTGGAGGAGGCACTGAGGACAATGGGGTGGCATTGTGAGCACGGAAACACGGCGGCGGGGGGGGCGGTGAAATCGCCTTGGGGCGAGTACGCGGATAACAGACAAGGAAAATATGAGGTGGCACTGCGAAGATGCCGGGGGGGGGGGGGCTGCGTGAGCTACCGACGCGCCGCACGTGTGCGTGGGGCACCTTCGTTTTTGCATACCAGGTAAAGCCCCCTGAGGGCTATGTAGCTCTTTTGCAGAAGCAACCTGGTCACAAATGATCATCACGTGGACATTTTACAGTGGCCAAATACTCTAAACGCACGTTGTTGATTCTAAATGTGGAGGGGGGGAAACCGGAGGACCCGGAGAAAAATACACGGGGAGATAGACACGCAAACTACAAATATCAGACGTCGGGGTAGGGATCGAACTCACGACCTCCTGTGTTCCCGGCGAGGTAGTTAACATCTCACCACTGGGGGATGCTTCCCACTCTTATCAATGAGTGTATTAAACACAGCAGGCAGGAGTTGAGCCGCCCGAATAAACTCAACTATTTTTATTTTCCCAGGTAAAGTCCACTGAGCTTATGAGCTCTTTTTCAGAGGCGACTTGGCACACACATGATGATTGCTCATCATCGAAGTAGCTGATATCATCATCAACATAACACGTGGGGAATTTACCGCAGCTGCCAAATTATCTATACGCGTGTTAATTCTAAATGTGGAGGTAGGGGGGTGGTTGAGGGGGGGAGAAGGAGGAGGGCAAAACCAGAGGAACCCAAAGAACAATCAAAACGAGCACCGTGGCGACAGAGAGAACACGCGACTCCAAATATACAACAGGCTTCGGTCAGGGTTCCAGATCGAACCCATGCCCTCCTGCAGGCCAGGCGAGGGAGATGCCCCATCGCTTTGTCACCACGATGGATGGTGTTTGGAGACGATGTTCGGACGGGCACTGCGTGCATGAAAGAGATTGCTACAAGGCTGCTGCTGCTGCTGCGGGGTTACGTGGTGGGGCAGCAGATGGGTAGTGCGGCAACGTTCATCGTTGTACCGTGCTTCTGCGCTCCCTGCTCTTACCAACCCGCGCCGGCCTGTCTACTGAAGTCTACAAGGCGGCCACTGCTGACCTGCCACCCCCGTGGTGCCATGGTTTTAGAGCTCCAATCCGCAGTAGGGGAGGTCAAGGTGAGAGTTCAATCACAGCTGGCTTTGACTCAGCCCATCATCCCGCCGGCATGGGTTAAAACAAGTACTGCTTTGTTGGCGGTAAACAGTGGTTGTCCGATGGACAGATTCGTGCCCCCCGCCCCTTGCCTTGGCCATATTAATGTGGAATTTCCACTACCAGCTCAAGGGCGACAAATAGATACGAGCCCATACCCACACTTGTTTCACACTTAAAAGTTAAACTTTCATTTTTTTAAAACATAATCTGCATCCCTGTGTTAACCCACTGCTATATGGGGGGGGGGCCCCTGCCAGGCAGCAGGGGTAGTTTCACCATACTTCACCACACTGGTCATTGCCCATTGGTGACGAGGATGGGGAGCCCAAAAAAACGGTTCTGATACATAATTCGGGTTATGTATGACAACCGGTTCTGATGCATGACTTGGGTTATTGATCAAAACCGGTTTTGATACATGACTTGGGTTATTTATCAAAACCGGTTTTGATGCATGACTTGGGTTATTGATCAAAACCGGCTTTGATACATGCCTTGGGTTATTGATCAAAACCGGTTCTGATGCATGACTTGGTTTATTGATCAAAACCGGTTCCGATACAAATCGGAGCCCAGAACCCGGTCCTGAGAACAAAACTTGGGGACCTGACTTGCGAGCGATCGAGCGAGCGATCGAGCGAGCGATGAGGCTTGGCAGCCCGGACGAGTCTGCAATGTGTGACGACGGATGAGTGGGCTTGACGGCGGTCTCGTCGTATCTGCTCATCTGGATCTGGGCCAGGGTACGGCTGCTGCTCCTGGAGTCGATTTACAAGACGGGGGAGGGAGGGGGGGGACTGCCTGTGGCTGAGCGGTCACTCAAAAGTGAAACCCACTCGGAGGTTATTTTAGACTCGGCTGTGGGTTCTACTGCTCTGGCAGTCATGATCACGGCTGCTGATAGCGGATCGATCGAGCCACTGACTAAACATTGGCCAGAGTTGATGGTTAACCGATTCGACACAGGACAACGTCAGATGCTTGCTTGCTTGCTTGCAATCAAGCAAGGATATCCAATACGAGCGTTTCTCCGGTCACCGTTTAGCAATGTTGTACTTATCCGTGGCGAGTCTATCAATCTGCTTGCGGTGACCATTTTATATTGTGTTTGTTGACGCTGGTAAGAAACATTCAGCTGTGAGATATCCGACAAAATGACCCTTGGAGGACCTAGGTGAAAAACGCAAATGAACGTTCCAAGCATAAAAACCATAACGTTGCAGACACCGAGGAGTAAACACACCGGAGGAAAACAACATTCAAGTCATGCGCCACTCAAGTAACACTGGCAGGTGACGCACACCAGGACTGACGCACCAGGTCAAGCCAAGTCCGTGAACCACACCTGCAGGGATGCAGCGCATATCGGGCACTTAACGCCAATTCGTGTGGCGTTCTCCAACCACGTGTGCAAGAGGACGAATATCTTAAATGGGATTTGTTACGGAGCACAACATTAAATAACATGACGAAGGATGCGTTGAAGAAGTTTGGATTTCGGTTTTCGAGCCCAAACCTCCTTCACCTCCGAAAGGTTGAGACTTTTTCAGAGCGGGGAGGCCCACGTTTGCCGATAAGACATCATCAGTGTGAGGGCAGCCACACATTTGAAACCATTGGGGTTTGACAGCAGTGCGATGATGTTGTGTGGGGGGGGTGTTTTCACGCTTTGTGTATTGTGGGGGGCCGCACGTCAGATCAGGGGCTGCACTCAAGGCCTCCAGGGGCCGCCAGTGGCCGCACGACCCTTGCAATGAAGAACGCTGCTGTAGATCCTATCTCACAATTCTAGATTTGAAGCTTTCGTGACTGCAAGGATTCATATTCTTAGGTTTTTTCGGTAAAGTCACGTAGGTAAAAAATTTAAGTTAATAAAAGTAAAATAAAAATAAAATAAAAATCACGACGTTTCGGAGGCAACACAAGCTTCCGTCTTCAGGTGGAACCGTCACAGCACGATAGCTGTATCAAGTGAGAGAAATTCCACAATGCTCGAAAGGGCCCATCACGAAGCAGCTAAGCGAGTTAACTCTCCTTTCCCCCAAAAGTTCGCTCGCTCGCTCGCTACCCTCTTGCAGCTCTTTCATCGCGACTGCCACTGCCACGGCGAGGTGCGCGCTTTGATACCCCCGCTAACTCTTCGAGGGGTACGCTCCGGCACGTGGCTCGTCGCCTCTCATCCGTACTGCGTGCAATCTTCATGCCGCAGTGCAAAGCTCCTTCTCATTCCCTTCACACCAATTCCTCCGCGATGGTCTGCTTCTCCCCCAAGTTTCTAAACCCAATAACTCGATAGCAGGAAATGTGTCAGCCTCTCGCAAAGTCCATCTGTGCTGCCGGTCACTGGCTTTGGAACTCCCTTCCTGCGGCTGGCTCTTCCACCCCTTCCCCCCCCCGCCTCGAGTTCCTATTAATATATAATATATACATTTATTTTTTACCAGTTAAAGCCCACTGAGCTATTGGCCCTTTTTTCAGAAGCGACCTGGCCACATATGATAGCTCAACGTAGTGGCTTATCACGTGGAAATGTACAGCAGCTCAATCCTGGAAGAACGTCGGTTCTCATCTGCTGGGCTTTCAACATTGCTCCCCGTTGCTTTGTGTCGCAGGGCATCTGGGGCCTCTTGCTCAGCCACCGTGACGGGACCAACGTATAATCAATCGGGAAGTTGCGTCTTCATTGTGCGCCGCTGGCATGCTCTCCCCACGGAGCTATATTCAATCCGGATGGGCGGCGCCGAGGTTCGAGCGTGGCGTGCGGGCTCTCGCAAATCGGGGACTTTGCGGAGTTCAAATCTCACTCAAGGGTTTCGGCTCGTGAGCAGCAAGGTCGATGAAGTGAACAACCACTCTGCGGGAAATCGATGTCCTGTACGTAAAGTAAACTTGTCCCTGCCGCCACGGGAATGTGGAATTTCCAACGATAGCAGATGAGAACACCATCTCGCACTCATGTTAATGGTAGACCATGTGGACTTTTGACATCTTTTTATAAAAAAGAATTATACTAAATACGAATACATGAAAAAACTGTGGACAGATGGCAGAATCACAGTAGCCACGAATGATTCACACACCAACGGGACCGTACTGACCATACTTCACCACCAGTGCGAGTTGGTTAAGGGGGTGGGGCGTCCAGGAGCAGTTATCTGTGGCCAAAAATCAAACCGAGGTTGCCCGGTTCATAGCGCGGCACAATAACCACTGCTCCACCCTCAAATCACCATCACTATTTGTGAAAATAATTTCCTGCACAAACATTCATGGGGCGGGGCTCATCTCCTGTTTACAAGCCTGAGCCAGTGGTGGAATTTCCACATTACTATGGCAGGGGGCTGATGGGGATGGGTGTTGAGCCGATCCAGAGGACAACCACTTATTATTGTGAGTCATTACCTATCCACTGCTAGATGAAGGCCTCCACCCACCATCATCACCATCTCTCATGGTCCTGCAGTGCCACCAACTAGGCAATTTCACAATCGGTGCACAACAAGAGCCGATTTCAGCGCTCCATCTCCACGCTGGTAGCCACCATCTCGGGAACGTCGCCTCCTTTAGCTGCTATTCCATCACCAGCCTTGGCCATTGGCCTCCTTCCCTTTTGGCTGTGACGCTGCCCTGCTACACCGCACTTAACTTTCGCGGCATTCGATACGATCACTCCGATACGCGTTTGTGATGACTCTGGTTCATGTTCTGCTGAAGCAGGCGAGTGAGGAATCTGACCCATGTGTTATTCTTCCCGTCTCCAAGCATAATCATCAATCAATCGATCTTTATTTCACGTGCCAATATCACTCTCAATGAAGTTTGGCATCGGTGCACCATTACAGCAAAATGGAAGCGGGTACAGGCGACACGGGGCAGCAACAGGAATGAGAATAAGAAACCCGTCACGACCTCAGCGGCTCACACCGACAGAGCAAAGCAAGTTGCAACCGCGCGCACAATAAAGTGCAACCAAGTGCGACGAATAGCATGAGAAAGTTAGGTAGGAAACAAAAACTCATAAAATAAATGGAAAGTAAAGAGGCAGTTTTTATCTAAAATTGTAGATTTGAAAGGAAGGCAAGTCTTGAATTATCAGCGCGGATCTCTCCACGCTTCTTTGCGCAGCGCTCGTCAGCTTTTGTTCCATTTCCTTGACAAAGTGTCGATGTTTCCGATCCATACATCAATGCTGGAAATATAATACGCGATTTACGATTATATTTTAAATCCATTGAGGCAGGACGGGAAGGGGGGGGGCACTCTGGTGGGAGGAAAGGGCAGCATGTCAGCTCAGGTTGGTTTGGGGGATAGGGGAGAACAGCAGGGAGGGGTACAACAAGAGGCAGGGATAATGACGGGGTTGGAGCGTTTGGGGGAGGGTGGGAGACGAGGCTGAAGGATGGAAATTCCTGCAAAAAAGCAAACATTGGCTTCCTTCCTCTGCCCCTCCCAGCGTCTCAGCCTCGCCCCCCACCCCCAACGCACCTCATTTGCACCACCGCCACCGACTTCTCTATGCGTACGCTCGCCTGCAGATCCACACGCCACGGCGACCCCAGCAACCCGAGTCCGATTCTCGGCTACGACGAGCGAGATCGTGATGACCACAGAGTGCACAGCTGGTGAGGGTGTTCTGTCTGGCACACTGGTCACACCCGACGAATGGCCTGCTCTTTAAAACAAAAAAAACGTCACGGCATCTTTAACGTTCACCACAAAGCAGACGCCGCGTTGGTCGATGCGCACGCGTGCGCGCGCAGTATTAACCAGGGCGACCGCTTGCCTCGAACTGCGCACTTCAAAGTGGGAAACTCGCGGCGGCCCGCCCACCGCACTCACTCCCCCCTTCCTCCCCAGTCGCCGACCTTCCCCCTTCAGGGTTCTCTCCAAACCGATTCGCCTGTCAGCGTAGGACCTCACGAGTCAAACTTGGCCCGAGTTCCTTCACGATTAATGAGTCCGAGTCGAATGCACCATCTGCTCCAGCATCATGCCAACCCTTCACCACTGCCCAGCAGCACCGGTGCTGCTCGTTATGAACGTGATGCATGATAGCAGCACCTGCCTCCTGAAGCATACATTACATAAAGACAAAGATCCCCTGCATAGCCTGGAACAGACTGTTGGGGCAAAAGCTGTTGACCTCGGGGCACACACACACACAGACAGACAAAGATCCTCGTGTAGCCTTTACCAGACTGTTGGGGCAAGTGCTGCTGTTAGCGAGCACCTATGAAGGCCGGCACGGCACACGAGGGGGTGGGTGGCAAGCACCACGCCCGGCCGCCTTTGTCTCCCCAGTGGCGATAAAAACACACTGTACCAGGTACCCATTTGAGGCCGAGTCGACCCTAGGAAGGCCCAGGACCGGTTCAGATAATCGTCACGTGGTGTTGGCCGTGAGCAGGAATCAAACTCAGGTCGCAGCATGCGAACATCCTTACACACACACACACATACACACCGCACACACACACACACCTGAAACACAAGCCACGCGAACACACACACACACGCGCGCGCATGCTTTACCAGTAAACACACAATGTTGGGCCAACGTTTGAATGTGGTTGCAACCTTTGGGCCAATGTTCCATGTTGACTGGGTTGCCCGTGTACCCCCCCCCTCCCCGAAAACCCCGCCCAAAAGTACACAGCAGCTGCAGACTTCACGTGCCATCACTGACAAGCGCGAGTGTTGCTTGTGGCAGTCTCCTGCCCAACACACAAACATAATGTGACATTCTCTCAGCTGGGGGGGGAGGGGGGGGTGCAGTGGGGTGGAGTAAGAACGCCAGCCACTGTGGTGGCCCCTTGCCACCGTGAAGCCCTCAGAATGCGACGAATGCGAGCGTGGGATGGCCGGGTTCAAAATAATGACCGCTGCATGCCCATCGCTGTAAGCAGACCCCCCTTGGCGGCACTCGTTAATGCAAGCACGAGCCTGTAATGACTTAGACCGTCGCCTGGGGACAAATTAAAATGTTGCAAGCCTGTTGCTGCTGCGGCGGCTGCTGCTGCGGCGGCAGTGAAGATGCGTATTCTTAGGTTTTTTCGGTAAAGTGACGTAGGTAAAAAAAAGAAAAATTAATAAAAGTAAAATAAAAATAAAAATCACGACGTTTCGGAGGCAACACAAGCTTCCGTCTTCAGGTGGAACCGTCACAGCACGATAGCTGTATCAAGTGAGA
>CM025641.2:2192429-2249263 GCA_014621495.2 Entosphenus tridentatus | reverse complement strand
CCCCCACCCCCTTTCTCCCTACGAATGTTACTTTCCGCTCAAAGCGGCCGAAGCTAGTGGCTGTGGCATAGTTCAACGCCTGCTTGCAATTCAGGTTTGTTCCGAAATGTTTGGAATCTCAAATAAATATTAAACTTCCTTTCGTGCTTGCACACCGCTGCCAACACAGTTTCTGATTTTTTGTTTTTCTATACTATTTTGAATGAATTCAGTTGTTGCTGTGTGTGGTTTTTTACATTTGTGTCTTTTTTTACCCAGGGCCTCAACTTCGGCAAGAGCGATGAGTTTCAACAAAGCTCACCGCTACGGCCGGCAAGTCAATGGAACTCACTCGGATAATGGCATCACTGTAAGCGCTCCGCGGAAATTCTTTACTTCACTTGCTTGCACGTCGTCCTTTTATGACGGCATAGATGAGCGTAATTGGTCGTATATATGTTTTGGATCACATGGGTGACTCCCTCAAAGAAAAACCAGTTCTTATGAAATGTTGGCGGGTGTTGCGATGGTAGGATTTAATCGCTTAATTAGAATGGTGAAATCCCAGTTGCGAGTTAAACTATTTTTATTTTATTTTTACCAGGTAAGGCCCACTGAGCTATACAGCTCTTTGTCAGAAGCGACCTGGTCACAAATGATAGCTCAACGAAGTGGCTTGTCATCACGTGAAAATGTTGGCCAGTCCATCATTAACCTGGGAGGGCATTAGCATAAGACTGTACCAGATTGTGAAAAGTCAGCTGCAGTTGTCCTTAGGGGAGACTAGCTCCTCTGCCATCGTGATTTGGATTTTCCAGCACTGAATATGGACCATTTAAAGGATATCAGCGTTGCCCCAAAACTTATTTAACTTAAGTCGTGATAAAAAACTGACATTTTAATCCCATGCCTATAATTTTTGAGATGTAATAGCCAATCGCATTCGATTTAAAGTGGCTTGATTCGACCTAAACAAGAAGTATTTGCTTACTAGGAGTGTAACAATGTATCCATCATTTAGTAATTATTAAAGTTCATGAGTTACTCATCACGGCAAGTTTTTTTTATCATCCACAAATAATATGCTAACGTTACATTTAAGCAAAGGGAGCGGACACCACGATACAAATAAAACTGTACAAAGACCAAAAAATAAACGTTTCAATGACATTCCTCGTCTGAATCACCACAATTCTAGTCGCCAGGGGGTGAATATTTCCACCGCTCGAGCTTGCCTACCCGTGTCTAGCGCAGCGCGCACAAGTGCATCCACGTAGGCAGCTGTGTGTGACACACTTTATTTGTTTCCACAGTCGCCCATGGATTCCTACAGCTCTGGCTTCAGCGGCTCCGTAAATGCCAGCAAATGTAAGTCCTCGTTTCACCAGATTCGTCCAGTTTATTGTTTCATCCGCAGTCACTTCCAGGAAATCATCTACGTTGCACGATGACACGTAGGTGTAGTGTGGGCTCCCTAGCATGTACCGCAGATTGTCACACGGCCGTATGAACCCTTTCCCGTTCCGAGACATCTGCAAGTTGCAAAGCGTGGGGTCCCGTTCACCGCCGAATCTCGGAACGTGCAAGCAGTTTGCGTTAATTTTATTTAGAGGCATAATGACGCTGTTTTTAAAAGACATTGTAATCACTGCAGCGAACTGTAGCGACACGACCGCACTCTATGACAGCTGGTGTCAAACTGTGCCGCACGCCCACCTCCCGCATGGACTTGTACTCCCGAATGGATTCGATACCGTTTGGAATCAATTCCGTAGCGATGAAGTAAACATACGTAATCGGAACGGAATCAGAAGAAAAACTGATAACCTACGTACGTACGTACGTCATCGGAATGGAAAAAGGGTTAAGAGCTAGTGCATTGTTGTTATTTCCCCCTCTCCCACAACCCAAAACACCAGCATTACAGTGGGAGATACAAATCGCGAACATGTCTTGAACCCAGAATAATACACCCCCAAATGGGGGGGGGGGGCCGTCTGGAGGCACTTGGGCTCACTGCCCTGCTGCTGTAGGGGGCAACGATTGGGAGCGTGAAGCTACTGGGCATTCTTTACAGCAGTGACATCAACAGCATCGGAATATATTACCAAGTCGATGTGCACATCTCCTTCATAAGCGGGACAATTACAGAAGTCGCAGTGGGATTTGTGGCCATGTAACCCAAGCTGTGGACCATATAGGAAATCGCCGTAGTCTGTGCTGCTCCACTGGAGGAATCGCATTCGGCAGTTAGCAGAACAAAGTGTACACAGAAAAGTTTTAACTGGTGCTGAAAGCTCTAATCTCTGCACCCTTTGAGTGGCGAGGGAACACTTTGTAGTCGTTATCTGGGTCATGGGAATGTGTCCCAGCTAAATTATTAAATGCTGTCGGCAGCCTGGACGGGATCCTTCCACGGATGCACCCATTGATGCACCCGCTGTGCCAGCTGGGACAGATGGATTTAGCCTCCTCGTGTTATCCCAACAAAGCAAATATTGGCCAAAAGCAAATGATGACTCCAAGCAGGTTTGGTCTCAACTGTTCCTGTGATAGCCTAGAAATGCTTCCTTACCGTTCGAGGCAAACGTGCCAGATTATTTGATTACATAATTATTCGTAATTTTGCTCCCCCAATTTTGTTTCTACCCCGATTACGCTGTGGACGTCACAGCGGCAGACGGTTGATGCATCCATTCATATCGCTTGCGGAGGAGTTGCGAGTCTTCTGCGGTTATAGGCAGTTTCAAAGCAAATAGTAAAATGTAAAATGTGAACCGAACACGTCTCTACTGTAAAACGATTTATTTATTTCCTATGGAATGTGCACAGTTGCCCATTTGCATCTTGACAAAATGGACAATCACTTGGGTGGTTTGCCCTGCTGTGGGTGATAAACACAATGGCATGTTTTCGCCAAAAATCTGAAGAACGGAACACACCGAATGTTGATTTTAGGTGTGTAGGTGGAAGTACAGCAAATAGATTTACTGGCCAAAATTGTAAGGACTTTCGGTGTCCATTCTTTGCATTTGTGGGTTTTCCTTAAAAGTAGAGACTTAGCAAGCTCACATAGGAGCCTTTTGCAAATAAGCAATAAGTCTTGGAAAAATCGCTGAGGTTTCCCTGGTTACATTCAGGGGGTATTATTATTATTACGTAAGTGTGTGTGAAAAACTACGGTGAAAAAGCACTTAACTTGGTGTAGATAGGAGCCCCATTGAAGAGAGTCCAGGAATAGATGTGTGATGTCGTCTTCCGGAACTGTGCCCCCTGGCATGATGCGACGGTCAGACTGAGTGAGGGAATTCCAGATGGAAATGTCTTCGGCTCATGTCAAGACGCTGACTTCATAATTGAAGTACAGGGTGATCCATTGATAGATAACGCCACTAAAACAACGGGGAGAAATGACGGATATTTGTGTTTACTATTTATCCATTCAAAGGCTCTGTGTCTCCCACGAATCGAAGGAGGATTGTTAAACACTATTAGATGGTGCTGTGTTGGCAGTGGTGCGCAAGCACACATCTACAAAACATCTCTATTTCCGTCAATAACACTGCATATAAAGAAGCACATGTATATAATAGGCAACGTTTAAGGCAATAACAAAAAACTTTCACTCTTATCCATTACAACTTCTAATCGTGCTGTTTTGTTGCTGACCACGTGTTGTTTTGGGCATTTGGGCCCCGTGTTCGGCAACTGTGATGTCTGCTGGCTCCATTCCATCGGTCTCACCTTTGATATCGGAGAGATGAGCCATTGGCCGAGTGGCGTCCGTGTGTAGGGAACTGGCCTGCCACCCTCACGTCCCCCCCCCGCCCTCCGATGTCAAACGGCACACTTGGGTGAGATGGCGAGTCTGGGAAGGAGGATGTCTGTAGGTGGACGGGTGGTTGATTGATAGACATTGTGAGATTTTAAAAGGGGGAAGGAGTAATTTGTGGAATGTTAGAGCCAATGTGCTTTCGTGACCAAATGATATATAAAGAAAGAATCGCAGGAATGAGGTTTTGAGGTTTTTTGTTTTTCCACGTAAAACGGTCATTGCCCGCATACCTTTACAATCAATTCTGTTTCACGAGACCACGGGTTTGAGACTTAGCAGAAGGGGTGGACCTTGTGAACCGAGTTCACCCCTTCTCGTGTCCAATGATTGTTGTGAATTGAGGTAATCATCTCATTTCAACATTCAGGCCCCAAGGGCAGTCTCCAACTGTTACCAACTTTCTCTCTCTCGCGCGCCTCTACGTGCTACGAAGAAGGGCCATTGGGCAAAAAATGTTTGCCTCTGATATATTCATTTTTCCTTTTAAGGTCGCAGTGTTATTGGCGAACGTGTAGTAGAGTTTTTTTTATTCAACATTCTATTCTCTTGGTGAATTGCAGCACCTCTAGTGCCGTGAATCCATTGCATACAACATAACACAGTAAGGTTTCGGAGTACACGGGCTCCGAGTACGTGGACCCGCTCATACGCGACCGACCCTGATTCCTACTTACACTTGTGACTCGTACTTTCGCTACACGCACAAGGCGAGAAGCGAGGAGTCAAATCACTCCCCCTGCCATCACGCAGACGTGGATTTGACGGCGTGTGACTGTATCGCCTGCGCGAGAAACAAGTCCACCCAGCACGCACTTATCATATACCAATTATTAGTCAATCATTTACTCTACGCTGCTGTACTTTATTAATCATTTCTGTACATTTACATACATTTGATAGAATTTTTAACATTTTATATGTACACTCGTATAGACGAACCCCAACTTGCGCGAGTTCGCGCTGACGCGGGGGTACACGGAACCTCACCCCCCGCGAACCCTGAGACCTTGCCGTATACAACACTAAATAAGTAATTTAAAAATACTTTTAAAAAACACACATTAATGAAATGTACGAGTAATGGAAGAACTCCACGACTCCAGGAAGTAGCCCTGAAGCTTGCCACAACGTGAGGGACCGTGGCCAATTACAGCCAACGTCAGTTGAGCGTGGACAATTAGACCCAAGGCGAAACATAACATATAAAATGTTTTAAAAATATGTTTTTTATTTTTTATGATAGAATATAGTATTGTCATAAGTATGATATACATATACCAAGTTTGCAGTGGATACCACATTGGGAAGTGGGTAAAAATTTAGTTACAAGATTTTAGGATACGACAACAACAGACAGAGTGAGTTAATCATAATATAGGTTTTTGGGTCAGATCGCGTTATTTATAAATGTGTCGTAACCCTCCACCACCCGACACGGCCAAACAGTAAAAAATGTCACGTTTTTCAAAGGACAAAATAATTAACTTCTTTAGCCCACCGGTGTGCTGAAGAGGGAATCAACAGCATTTTAAATTTGAGTAGTACGACGTTCCGCTGATAATTACAATCAGCTTCATCGGGCAAGAATGGTGAAGCTCTCCTGTTGCTTCCGGTCTTAAATAAAAGCGTGTAATAAAAACGTTGATTCTTGCCCACGCCGTTCGACGCGTGTTGCTTGCGCTTAAGAACCCGGGTTAAGCAACGGAGCGGTCCAACCCAGTTTTGAAGGGATGAAGTTGTATTTATTGTTTGTGAAAAGAAGCAACGGTTGCCTATGTGTACAGCGAAACCTCACGGCGTCAGACTCATTGAGAGGACAGCCCTCTCTGGCTATTGGGGTAACTATAATGGTGTCACAGTGATACCAATCTGTTTTCATATAGCCCCCTCCCTCTTCTTCGTAGCACTTGAAGCTTTTTTATGCGTAAGTAGGGATAACGTGTTGCTAGCAAGCACCTGGCATGCCACGTGACGGGGTGACGTGGCCAGCAACACACTGAATGCATTCCTTTATCAGGCTAAACAAGGATCTTTGTTCGATAATTGTGTAGGTTCCTCGACCTCCCTGAGGCCAACTCAGCCTTACACGAGTACCTGGTGCGGTGTGTCAACATCAGTGTTGGTGTGGTGATGCCCACACCAACTCGTGTACCGTGCCGGCCCTCATAGGTGCTACTCGCACTTGCCCCAAAAGTATGTTAAGTTTCGATTTAAAGCTTTCGTGACTGCAGGGATTCATCTTCTTGGTTCTTTCGGTAAAGTCACGTAGAAGGGAAGTAATGAAATAATAAGAATAAAACATAATAAAATAATTCTCACGACGTTTCGGCCACAACGCAAGCAGCCGTCCTCAGGTGAAAACCAGGTCTGTCGAGGCAACAGCATCTGACCAAGAAGTATGTTAAGCTTATACGGGGGATCTTTGTCTTTGCGTATTCTTACCTCGTGCTCTCGTTTACAAGATTTAACAGGGGTCTTTGTCATTGCACGTTCATATGTGTTTATGCATATAACTTTATATGCGTGCCATACATTCGTACACACACATATATGTGTATGTGTGTATATGTACACAATATTTGGTTGCCAAGCAATGTTACGTGGGGGCAAACCAGACCCCCCCCAGCCGCTGGGAATGACGTCAAGCGGGGACTTGGCAGTTCCTTGCCCCCCCCCCCCCTCGTGCAGCCCCTTGTCTGGGCCACGCTTGTGCCGTGCCGAAGTTCCCACCCAGAACGAAAAGGGTTGCACGCCGCCGTAAGCGTGAGATAGAGCTGCGTGCACGTGTAACCTTCATGCGTGTGTGTCGAACCTCTTTCGCACCGTGCGTAGCCAAATCCGTGCCAACTGGAGGAGCGGATGCCCGTAAATAACTGCGCGAGCAATTGGCCCCGAAATGCGGCCCCCCAATCTCATCGGTTTGGTGGAAGCTAAGGTTCGGGAGATGCCGACAAGTTCCACTTGGGTGGGAGACTGCCCAGGGAAATACTGCGTGTTGTAGTCTGGGGCTGTGAGGTGTCTAGGAGGTGGCAGGACAGCGATGGATTTTTTTGCCAGAAAGTCGAGGGAGGCAGGATGTGGTAATGTCTCAACACATAGCAGACATTGCAAATATGACAGTTTAATTTTAGAAAAGTATGAAAAAATAATCATACGTCTTACCCTTTCTGGCAATGAAACGGGTGTTGAGATGTTCAAACCTAAAATAGAAACCTTTTGCAAGGAATCAAAAGGTCCCATTTAATTTGAGCGAGTTCGGTTTATTTTAGGTTTTGCTTCATATTACATTCTGGGCGTGAGCAGTGGCTCGGTTTTTCACGCATTGCGCTACCAACCTGGGCAACCTGAGTTTGAGTCTCAGCCGTGGCTAATATCTTCATCTTCTTCGGCTGTCCATCGCGAACGATGACGACTGCGGAGAACAGCTTGCAGCAGCATTTTCCTGTTCGTTGGTGGTCTGAGAGCCCAGCCCTTGAGGAAGCATCGGCCGCACTTCGGTGAAGAGTTGATGCTCGTCTGCTGGGATGGGATTTGTGTTGTCCGATTGCTGCCAGTGTTGATGCTGATAGTTTTTTTTTCTTCCCCCATTTCTTTCTTCAACCCTCTTGATCGAGTCTGCTACAGCAGCCCCTTGTTCACTGCTTACGGTTGGCTGACGTTTCCTCCCGTGTGTCCACATTTAATATCGGCTGTCTTGAAGTGTCTTTTAAGGATGTCTTTGTGGTGCAGTTTTTGACCACCAGGAACATGCTTGTTTATAGCACTGGTGAGTGATATCTGAATCGGTCGGGAACCACCCACCATCACCAACCAGCATTGATCAGTGTGGTATATAACACTGCAATCATGAGCATCATTGGGGGGGGACGATAAGTAACAAAATGAATAAGTTGACGATTCCCCTGGTGTATGGTCAAACAACTTCCGTGACTGACGGGGCATGGTGTGGTGCTGGCTACACATGCCTGTTGATGCAAGGGTTGGTGGATTGCACAAATGTTGCGAACTCCCTTCACGTGGGAGTCGAGGTATCATACCGTGGCTCACCAGGAAAAGGCAGCACAGCAACGTGCGGACTGATCGCAGCTGTACCTTTTGGAGGAGATGGGGCGTTTCTCCGTCGCACGCGTGAGTGTTCTCCGGGTGCTCCGGACTCCTCGCACATGCATAAACGTACGTTAATTGGCCAAAAACATCTTGATAAATCATAGAGGACTGCAGAGCTTGGGCATACTTTGACGGTGCCTGCTTCGTTGCTGCCTTGCAGCTTGTCTGTGGTTCCTGGGTGATTGTGCGGGATGAGATTTTCATGATCGAAGACCACTATATAAAAATAAACATATAATAGTGTAATGGGTAGGCCTTCATAGAGCAATGCATTTACAAAGAACTGTCTTCTTTTTCGATTTAAAGCTTTCGTGACTGCACGGATTCATATTTTTGGTTCTTTTGGTAAAGTCACGGAGAAGGTAAATAATAAAATAATAAAAATACAACAATAAAATTCTCACGACGTTTCGATTGCAACACAAGCAATCATCATCAGGTGTGAAAACCACAGCAAGAAAAATACTCTTAGGTTTTTCGGTAAAGTCACGTAGGTAAAAAATAAATACTAAATAAATAATTGCCGCCACTTTTTTAAAATTTTCTTGATTTAGTTTTCACACCTGATGATGATTGCTTGTGTTGCAATCGAAACGTCGTGATAATTTTATCGTTGTATTTTTATTCTTTTATTATTTCCCTTCTACATGACTTTACCGAAAGAACCAATAATATAACTGTTTTCTTGTTTTACGTTTTATCTTTACAGCATTCATATACAGTATATATATAAACAAATAATAAATATGCATAGCAGCTGCATGCTTGCACCAAGTGAAACTACAGCAGTGTGTAAACAGCCAGACATTATTTGAACAAAACTGCAATTTCTTGTCAACTTAAGTGAGTGTCAAGCATTTATCAGGGGAGTGCAACATTGAGACGTTTGCCCAATTGATTTTAAAGGAGTGCTTTCACCAAACGTATCCTTAGCTCGTATAAGAGAGTCTTGGGAGTCATTGTTATTGTCCGAGGCCCAAACAGTCTGACCAAGCACCTGAAGGGATTGTTGTGGTTCAGTGTAAACAACTGAGGCTCAGAGAGCCAGACCTTTGAGATTAGCATGGGTGAGTGTTAATGGGCAAGGCTCAAAGGGGCCACACTCGGGCATCGTTAGGGTTCTTATAATTCCGTGTGGAAATGCCCGGAACTGACAGAGCCTGAGAGCGGAATAGCTCTGGGAAGGTACCTGGCATATACAGGCAGTCCCTGGTTCATGGAAGGGTTAGGTTCACCAGAACCATCCGTAACACGAATTATTATCTTTATGTCGAAAACTGAACAATTTTCCCCCAAAAAAATCGAGATAAAATCCCATCACTGGAAATAGTTGTGCCTCCCCTACCCGAATAGTAGTTCGTTTTTTAGCTCAGTACTGTATCCTACAGTGCTGTATGTTACAAAAGGAAAATAATTACTTAACGCTACGAACAATTATCATTAACTTAATCCCAGTGAAGCTTTGGCTCTGTGAAGGCGGCGTTTTGGCAGAGCGAGGCGTAAGGCGGTATTCATCCACAACCTCACCGCGTTGCACTACTTGTGCTTACATAACAAACGCATACATTTCCGGATATTGACATTTTTTTAACATGATTTATGGGAGCATTTCCGTAAAGTCGGATTTCTGTAAGTCGGATCTTCCGCAACCCGGGGACTTACTGTACTGTAATAATTGTTTTTTTTTACCCTTCTATCTGGCAACAAAACTGACACCTTTTTACAAGGAGTCATGTTTGCATAGACCGCAATACCTGCAGTCATAATACAAACAAAAGACATAACTCTGATAATGTGCACTCTCCTTGAAGTTGATTGGTCCACACCCGAGACAGCTTTCCTTAGAGCCTAGTCTCACATGGGTTGAACCAGATGACGCCAAAAGGCGCACAACTCAAAGACAATGCACCATCAGAGTATGAGAGCTCGGGGCAAGCCTTGACACTATGGGAACCTCATTTGCCAGTAAAAATATGAGAATTGTTTTTTTTACCCTTCTATCTGGCAACAAAATGAGGTTCCCATTTTTACCCTTCTATCAGGCAGGTCACAGATTCAAATCCCCCAGCCTTGGCTCAGATAAGCGGTCGTCCTATGGAAGTGGTAGTTAGGCATGCGTGGAGTCGCGAACCCTTGGGATTTGGTCAACTTTTTACCCTTTGGATTTGCGATTCGATGTTGTGCTTTAGTACACGTTCGTGGTTCAAAAACGTCGACACGTATGTTGCACAAGAATGTTAAAACATCATTCCTAAAGCCATCTTAATTTCCTAATTAAATTTGGCGCCACGCGGAGGAGAATTCTCGCATAGCTTGAGTTACTCTGGGTTAAACAAGTCGCACTTGGCTGTGAGTTTGCAGCAGATGTTAATGGGAACCAGATGGAGCAGTGGAAAAAGGCCAACGGAAAAAAAAGCGGGCGAGTTTTGCCGCGAGAACAGAGGACTCATTCTCTACGCACATCTCTCCTCCGTTTCCCTTGCGTGTTCTACCCTGCCAGTGTGAACGTGTGTGTTTATATGTGTGTTTATGCATATACAGTGCTGTGTGTCTACGTGCGTGTGTGTGATGGGGAGCGGTGGTGTAGTGGTTTAGTGCCCTGCGCTACAAAATCCGGCGACCCGAGTTCGATTCCCGCTCGCGGCCAACACCGGTGATGATTATCTGAACTAGTACTGGGCCTCCCCTAGGTAGACTTAACCTCAAATGAGTGCCTGGTGCAATATGCAAACATTGCCGTCGGGGACAGAAAGGTGGTCGGGGTGGTGCTGGCCACCCACCCCGTCATGTACCTTGCCGGCACTTGCCCCAATAATGAATAATAATTTACAGCCCACTATTGGATGAAAGCCTCCCTCCATGCTGTGTTGGTAACGGGGGCAGTTTGACCATACTTCACCATACCGGTCAGTTCGGGTTTGATGAAGGAAGGGGGGGGAGTGCCCAGGATTCTGGTTCTAGTGTCAGGAATTGAACTTAGGTCGCCAAGTTGATGGTGCAGTGCACAGACCACTGTGCCAACCACTCCACCGCTGCGCCCTTATGTTCCTGTGATTTTTTTATACATTGGACTATGTAAGGTAGACTTGTATGCTAACACAAACACAATGTTCACCGAGCCTGGCACAAGTCCTGTGGTGCACGCCACCGCCGCCGAGTGGCGAACGGCGGCTGCTGTTGTTACATAGGCACACTTTGTAAATGGCTACAGCGGTTCATCCTCGTCAACTTTGTCGTCAAGTCAATGAAACAATTAAAACCGAGGCAGCTCAGACTTCGACTGGTTGAGAACAATTTGCGATGCAAGGACCACAGCGCCCGGGCGGGTTGTTGGTAGCATCGGCCCTGTTTGCCTTGCCGCTTTATCTGGGGTTTCCCACACCTCTAAATCGTCCTTTCTGCCCTCTCTTTCTCTCCCTGGGAGCGAATGAAAGCTGTTGTGCATGTCACACATTTTTAAATGATCATCATACGAAACTAAATGATCATCAAACAAAACGTCCACCGCTTTGTGGAATCTCAACTGCTCAGGATCGGCGGCATCGCTTCAGATGCGCTTCTGCGGCCATCCAGAACGCTTTTCCTTTCCGCTATTAGGAAACCGCTGGACCTATGCACTTTCAAATCTAATTTGAAAACGAATATCTTTAGAACAGATTTTTGTGTTTAGAGTGTTGTCCTTCACTCGCACCTCCGATTAGCATAGTTGGCTACGTAGGGTGCGAAAAAAGTTCAACATACATACGTGGCTCGTTGAAGCAGCGAGGTCGCTCTTACCGTCTGACATGGCCGTATATTCACGGTGTACATGCGAGTGTAGCGGCGGATCAGTGATGTCAACCTTGCGGACCTGATTTCGATCCCCCCCGGCCACGTCTATAAAATCCGCAGTAATATCCTGACCAGTCCTGGGCCACCACCCACGTCTTTCGTGGTAAAGAACAGTCAAAGCAACCCCCTCCCCACATGTCTAACACCTGCGTAGGGAAACATTCATCCAACAACAGTGGATGGACAAATGGGGCTGCAAATTTTGATTCTTATTTATTGCAAGCGAGCGTGGGTATTTTTTTATTTTTTGTTGAATGTGCCGTCTCGCCGCGCGTGGGGAGGGCAGCCGGCCGGCCGGGCCGTGTCTATAAAAGGGGAGAGCGGCCACGTCCATGGTGCACAGCTGCGGCGCAACCGCCCCATGCCACTCGCCCTGTCCAAGCCCTCGAACGGCCTACGAGTCGTGCAGGGGCTCCGATTCATTCCAGGGATGTTTTAGGGGCAGCAGCCCGGGGCCTCCCGATTCGGAGGGCCCCCCCCTTCACCCCGTCTCCCGCCTCCCCACAAACGAGTAAATATAAAAACAGCTCTGTCACGCTTGAAACACAATTTTTCAGCACGGTGGTAAATCCTATAGGCAACTTTGTAATTAAAGCCTTAGCATCGCTGTGAGTATTAACTACCGGTAATGTGCCAACGTTAAAATGGTCTAGTTCGTTTGAACTTTGATTTGGCGTAGCATTCATATTTCTATGACATTTAAAATACACACATGCGCTAACCGTAATAAATAACATTTGAGTGTTTAGTGTCGGGCATGAGTGGTGGTCAACCTCTAAAGGGACCAGAGTTGAATGTGCAAAGACGGTGCCCCCAAAAACTGTTAACGGTTCAGTGATGTGAACCTTGCGGAACGTAAACGGAAGAAAATTGCCACGTAGGAGCGTGTGTGGTGGCACGGTTTGGCGCCAACCATCATAGAGTGCGGTCGTGTCACTAGAGTTCTCTGCGGTGAGTACAATGTCTTTAAAAACAACGGTGCTAAGCCTCTCTAAATAAAACTAACGCGAACCGGTCGCACGTTCCGAGTATGGTCGGCGAACGGGGGACACCCCACCCTGCAACTTGCAGACGTCTTGGCACGGGAACGGGATAATATATACGCACACCTCCGAGTGTTGTGAGATGCATTTTGCAAGAACGACGACGCGGCTCGTTAAACCGAATCCAGCTCTGCCTGGAGTCACGCCTCGGGTTTCACAGGGAGAGACGCGTGTCATTGACCCCTTCCTTCTCTCTCGTTGACTTGGTGGCAACGGGGGGGGAGGGTGGGGGGACAGTCAGCGTACCGCTTCGAGCTTTGCAATCGAGGTCGTGGGTTTGGGGCGGAGTCGCAAAGAGATCGTCACGGTGTGTGCAGCTTCCGCTCAATGTTATTTTGTTTCAACTGGGTGAGAAGTCAAGGGAGCAGGGTAAAGTCTCATTTGCAAGAGTGGAGTGACCTGGGCCAAAAGAATTACAAAAGCAAACCACAAACCAAAACATAGTACAGCAACTAAGGAAAACGGCAATCGGGTGAAAAAAGAAAACGAAAACGCTATATGACGCAATTCCATATCGTACGAAGAATTGAAAATATCGCAAGCAGAAAAATATTCGATGTTATATCAAAGATAAACGTCAACATTTCTCTGCAGCGTGCGTCGGCTCATCAGTGAGACTTTTACAGTCAGAGCCAAGCGTGTGATTATAGTCCTGGTGCCATCGCTGTGCCGCCAACCCGATACACTTTAATGGAGTGCAATTTCGCATATCTGACCATCACATATCCGCTCCGATCAATCAGCTGCCCACAC
This sequence comes from Entosphenus tridentatus, assembly GCA_014621495.2. Lineage (NCBI taxonomy): Eukaryota > Metazoa > Chordata > Hyperoartia > Petromyzontiformes > Petromyzontidae > Entosphenus > Entosphenus tridentatus. The sequence continues at coordinate 2,235,715 of CM025641.2, read as the reverse complement.
GCAGTGCAATAATTTGTGCATAGCGGTGTATCTTTCATTTGCTGTAGATGTTCACCTTTTCACAAATCCGCCTATACCAGAGTCCCCAGCGATTCTGATGCGAGACTTTGTACTGCATCGCATCAATGCAGCGATGTTAGTAAACTGAGATCACGTCCACGTTGAGCCTTTGAGCATCACATTCCGACGCGGGTCTTCTGCGCCACCAGCGGAACTTCAAGCTCGTATCGGATAGCCCGGGAGGCAGAGGCAGAGGTCGCAAACGGGTTTTGATTCCTTTCCCGTACCCGGCCGCACCAGGGTCGCAAACGGCTACCCGTACCCGTACCCGGTTGGGTATGGGTAGCCGGGTATCGGGTAGGGTACGGGTATCGGGTACCCGGTTGCGACCTCTGGGCAGAGGACAGCCTTAGGCTTATATTTACCAGACGGGGGCCGTGTGATTCACAAAGATTTGTGTTACCCTTCCCCTTTTCCACTCTGCGTGTCTCTCCCCCCACCCCCTTCCCTGACGGCTTCTCCCACCGCAGCTGACAACAGCTGCTCGTTCACACAGCACAGGGCGAGCGCCGCGCCAGCAGGGCCCGCGAGTAGCCACCCGACACGAGACGGAGAACCGGTACGGGCGAATGAGGACACCCCCCACCTCCCCCACCTCCCCCACGGCAAAGACGACGGCACCACAGGGATGGGGGGAGGGGAGTGAGGGTTCGGGGGGGGGGCCCTAGGGGAGGAACGATTGCGTCATCCCACGTGGCAGACTCGGGGGTTGCGGTTGGAACGATTCAGGCCCCTTGCAGTTCAGCGGATCGTCACAGTTTGGAGTGAAAGTCATTGCCCAAACATTTTAAAGAGGACACCTGGACAAGAGTCTTGAGATTCATCCAGGGCATGCATACGTATGAATATAAAGAGCTCATTATTGAAAATGTAAGAGGAATTTGTATGAAAATCATGCTAACATATTCATTCTAAATTTTATTCAATTACATTTTTGACTCTTTGTTGGTTTTTCTTCGTTCGGCAACTCAAGCATCCCGGAACTGGATCCCGGCGGTCAGACTCTGCCATCTCCGTGCACTCTCTGCACTCCGAGTCCACGCTCTCGATCCGCTCCACGTTTTCCCTGCACGGTCCTGAGGAGGAGGAGCAGCAGGTGAGTGCAGGGAAAGGTGTTGCTCGGGGAACATGGAGGGTTGTCAAGGTGACACTGTTATTCGAAGCGGAGGTGAGAGAACAGAATTGGATGAATCCGATCATTAAACCTAACACAATTATAAATATACACCTTGGTAACCCATACACAACACTAATAATGACCCCAAAAATGAACAGAACTCACCTAAAAACCTGAATTTAACTCAAATTATAATCTCAGCCTCAATCTAAGACGCCAGCTCTTGGGAGCCTGTGGAGTGAGACTTTCCGCATTTTCCAGTTTTAAAAGCAATCACCTCACGCTAACCCCTACACCCAAGCGCTAACCTAATTCTAACATTAACCAAAAACCCCTCAACTGTAACTTAACTTGAACACTAACCCTAACCCTATTCCTAACCAAAAGCTTAACCCTATAACTAACTCTGAATCCAAGCCCTAAACTTTAACACTAACCGTCACTCAACACCAACCCTCACTCTACACCAAGTCTAACTAAACGTAACTCCTAAACCCTAACCTCTAACTGTAACGCCAACCCAAACTCTTAACCCCGTCCTCTTTCATCGCCGCCCCCGATATCTCTCAGGAGCCGCTGGTGTTCGTGGACCAGCCGTCGGGGAAGCTCACGTGCCAGCTGTGTGGACGTGTCTACCGCGATCCCGTCATCACCACCTGCGGGGTGCGTGAGCTGCGCCGCCGTCTCGCGCCATAGCCCCGCCGCACCCCGCCTCAGGGGGCCAGGGTTTGGGTTCGAGTCCCGTCCGTTCCTACGGGGCACTTCAATCAATCGATCGATCTTTGTTTTACGTGCCAATATCGCCCTCAATAATGTCGGCATCGGTGCACTTGACAGAGGAACGGGCACGGTATAGGGGCATACAGCAACAGGAATTAAATATAAACCCGTGATGCCCTCGGCGGCTGACACCGACTGAGCAAAGCAACTTGCAACCGCGCGCAAAATGATGAGTTCAGCACTTGACGAGTTCAACCCCCTATGGCATGGGTCGATGAATGGTCAACATTCGAGACCGTGGTCGTGATGCAACGTTGTCGTGAACGCGGCTGTGGGGCTCACCGGATCCCATTCGTAAACTCCGTCTTCGTGAATCTCGTCGGACATGTTCTTACGTCCCAACTGCTGGGATAAAGGCCGCCTCCTCAGTCCGGCACTGCCTCTCACAGTCTAGGGATGCAGCAATCCATCTGGCTCCTGCGCATTAGCCGATCTCGTCGTTAAAGCGCTAGGTAACGCTTTGGTGACGTGGTCATCCTTGTCGTTAATGTTCTCTCCACTCTGTGTGCCTTCTTCTCGTCTTCACAGCACACGTTTTGTCGAAAATGCACCTTGACGGCCGGTAAGCATTTACCGTACAATCGACCACGCACGACGACGAACATTTTAGCACTCAAGCTCATTGCTCTGCATCTGTATCTTGTAGCCGTCGGTGTAAGTAGGTTTAAGACGCTGCGTTGTTTGCGCACGTGTAACTGTGGGGAGCACTGGCGTAGTGGTTAGCGCGCTGCACTACCAGCCTGGTGAATTCGATTTCAAGCCACGGCTAACATCGGTGGCACGTGATAGAAAAGGGGTTCTAGGCCTCCCCTAGGCCTAACTGAAGTACCTGGTGTATACATCAGTGATGGAGAGACAGCGTTGGCCCCAACGTGAGCACGATTGCCGCTTGTCGCACAGGTTCACGGTTCAAATCCTGGGGCCGCCCTGATTATTACCGTGGCTGTAACAGCCACTAATTATGCGCACCGTCTGCTTCGCAGTGGATTTTGAAGATCCCGTGAGGTCCGTTCGCAAGAACGGGACCACTTGTGTGCCGGCGTCAGGGTTCAAATTTTGCCAAATTCGAAAATTAACCGCAAAATTACTCAATTGGGATACATTGCAGTCATTGCCATCTCCTGGCAGACTCATGCCCCAGGTCACTGTTGTCAATGAGATTATCCTGGTTCCTTGAGCTCTCACATGGTTACACAAAGTACAAGTTTCCCTCGCTCAATGCGGGTTCAGTCAATGTGATTTCGTGTAGATGCGGCTAACCTATTTCTTCCCAAAATGCGCTGTATGATTACGGTTTGAATTCACTCATGTCGGTTTTGCGGTCGGACGTGGGACAACATCGTGTGTATTCTGTGTGTATATTCTGTGTGTGTGTGTGTGTACTGTGTGTTTACTGTGTGTATCCTTGTGCGGTTTCGCTTTGTGCGCCCTTTTATTGGAAGTCATCTACTACCGCACAGAGTGAGGCGAAACCTGTAAACTTGAAACACGATCCCCTCGTGCACCATATCTATAGACAGTCGTGAAGGGCTGGAAAGCCGACGTGCTCTTGTGACTCGAGGCTTGCGTTGTACGATTGCATCAGACAAGTGCCCGGCCGACCTTGCCAAGCTGAGCGTGGTGGTGAGCAACATCGCCGTGGCGGAGCAGGTGGGCGAGCTCGAGGTCCGCTGCAAGTACGGCTGCCGCCCTGCGGGCACCCCGCTGGGCGCCACGGCCGCCCCCCTCTTCCGGCCGTCGGGGTCCTACGACTACGAATCGGACCCCCAGGGCTGCCCCATCACCATCAAGCTGTGCCTACGCAAGTACGGGCACTGCCGAGAAGCGAGATGGGATGCGCGCGGGTGTGGGGCATGCAGTGGTTGTTGCTGTTGTTGGTGGAGGTGGTGGTGGTGGTGGCAATGATTGTTTTTGTCAGTTTAACACGTAGGCTTTCGCGACCAATATTATTCATAATCAACGTTTTTGGGTTAGATCGCGTTATTTATAAATGTGTCGTAACCCTCCACCACCCGACACGGCCAATCGGCAAAAAAAGTGTCACGTTGACAAAAGACAAATAGTTCACTGCTTTAGCCCACCGGTGTGTTGAAGCGTAAAACCAGTGGAGGTTGTCGATGGTAGAAGTGGTGGTGATAGTGGTGGTAACGGAAGTGGCGGTTTTTAGTGGTCTTGATAACGGAAGTGACAATTGACGTCGTTGGTATTAGTGGTGGTAACAACAGTGGCGGTTGTTGTCGATGGTGGTGGTAATGGCAGTGACGGTTGTTGTTGGTGGTGGTGGTGGTTGTGGTGTTGGTAACATCCGTGGCGGTGGTGGTGGTTGTTGTTGTAAGTGTTGCTCTTGTTGGTGGCGCCCGCAGGGAGCACGAGGAGACCTGCGAATACCGTCCCGTTCAATGCCCCAACAACCCCGACTGCCCCCCGTTGCTCTGGACTCACCTGGAGGCCCACCTGCGCGAATGCAAGCACATCAAGTGTCCGCACGCCAAGTACGGGTGCGTCTACACGCACGCACGTGTACACGCACGCACGTGTACACACACGCATGTGTACACACACGCACGTGTACACTCGCATTCAAGATACACGTGCACATGCGGAACGGGTGCGTGCATCTACACGCAAATGCACAAGTACACAGGCGTGCACACAAAATAGAGGAGTACGTACACGCACGCTCATGGACAGAATTACTTGTGAATATGGGTACTTATGCTCGTTCAGTAGAGCATGAAGACTGTTCATCTCACAAAGCCACGTCTGTATAATGTGCCACAGCCTTGCCCTCTAAGGGATGCTGATGCCGCGGTTTAACGTACGTATGTGTATCGTCACTGGTGGTGATCATGAGCGGGAGTCTAACTCTGGTCGCCGGGTTCGTAACGCAGCGCGCTACCCGCTGCATTACCACTCCCTGCACAAAGACAAAGATCCCCCGTATGGCCTGTTGGGCCAAGTGCTGTTAGCGAGAACCTATTAAGCCCAGCAAGGTACACGAGGGGATGGGTAGCCAGCACCACACTTGACCGCCTTTGTCTGCCCAGTGGCGAGGATTTTACACTCATTTGAGGCTGAGTCGACCTAGGGGGAGGCCCAGGACCGGTTTCAGATAATCGTCACCAATGTTGGCCGTGAGCGAGAATCGAACACGGGTCGCCGGGTTCGCAGCGCAGCGAGTTATAACCGCTCCACCACCGCACACACACACGCACGCACACACACAGGTGCGACTTCGTGGGGAACGACGACACGGTGCCGGCGCACCTGTCGCGCTGCCGGTACGAGGCGGTGAGCGATTACCTGCGCGCGTGCGAGGAGCGCTTTGGCGAGATGCGGCTGTCGCTGACGCAGCGTGACCAGGAGCTCGCCTTCCTGCGGAGCATGCTGGGCCGCCTCGCCGAGCGCCTCGAGCAGCTCGAGAAGTCGGTCGACGTCAAATTCGGTGAGGGGGTGGGTGGGTGATGTTGATGAACGGATGCACTGTGTCTGTGCGACTGTGATTATATCGAATCATCAGTGGTATTTGAAAATATGTATGTTAAACATGTATGACTCGAAATCAGTCTTACTACACAAATGATGGTATCGTAAGCATAAAAAACACTTTTATCGATGACATTCCCAATATATACGATATCATTACTGTTTCTTGTGTGTGTGTATGATGCGTATGTTGTATGTTTACGCACAGACATGCTACATGAAAATCAGACGAAGCTGGGCGAAGAGCTGATGGAGTTCCGTAGAGATACCACCCTGCTGAGCGTGAGTCACAATCTTTATCAGAATATTTATTTAGACGGGAAGAATCCGATGAGCTATGAAGCTCTTTTTCACAGATGTCCAGTTGCACACTAAGTGACAGCCATAGCCAATTCAGGTACGCAGAGTCCATAGTCCAGTGACCTCTTTTTAGCCACGTTCAAGGCCATTGGCATGAGGAGTCTCTTTTGCAAGGTGGACCTGGGTTTCAATTGGGATCCCAAAACAACATGGACTTGTATAGGGACCCATAAAACACTTGGATAGACTTGCAACTGAGACCCATGGACTTTTGGAGACCTACAGATATTCACAGAGAGCTGTAGACTGTCTTAAAGACCCATAACATCAACAGATGACCATTATAAACAGGTTTTTAAAGATAAAAAGTCCCATAATTGCATAGAGATCCCTCAATTTATGTAGGCGTACACAGAGGCCTTCCTTGACTTCCACAAAGACCCCTAGCACCTTTATTGACTTGCATACTAACCCATAATACTTGCATAATATGGTTATCTGTATTTATTACCAAGTAATTATTTCATTGTACGAGCCTGGACAGGTTTATGAACTCGCTTGCCCTACTGTCACTTCCTCGCCATCTCGCAGCCCTGGCGGATTTAATTTAGTCTCGCATGTCTCTGTGGTCTGTAACCTCTTGCCCCCACAAAGACAAAATTCCTCCGCATAGCTTTAACAAACTGGTGGCAAGAGCTGTTCGCGAGCACTTATGAAGGCCGGCACGTCACAGGAGGGGGTGGGTGGCCAGTCACAGGAGGGGGCTGGGTGGCCAGGCTTACACATGGCACCGGGTACTTATTTCAGGCTAAGTCAACCTAAGGGAGACCCATGACCGTTTTTTCACTGGTGTTGGCCGTGAGCGGGAATCGAACTCGGGTCGCCGGGTTCGTAGCGCAGTGCGCTAACCGCTAGACTACCGCTCCCAACTCCAGAGCGCCGTATAGCAGCCACTTGCTACCATTCCTGGCTTATTAGGTCATTTATTGAATTAGTAAGTGCTGGTTGTGTTGCGTTATTTTAGGGACCATGTTAACAGCTCTCTCCGCTTATATATTTTTTTCTACCGCAGGATGAGATGTCTCACATCAACGATCGGCTCAACATGGGCGTCCTGGGATGTACGTGCTCGCAAAATCAACGCACAACACTGTCTCTCCGTATTAAGAATGTACACAATACGATCATTGTGACCGCACCTCCGATTAGCACGGTCGACTATGTACGGTGCGAACGAAGTTTTACGTACATGCGTACGTGACTGCGTGTTTTGACGGTGACATCCCATCGCATGTAAAGACCGTGAGAGCGATTGACACATCTTGGAGGTGTCTGGGTGGATCAGGGGGGGCGAATAGCGTAGCAGAGGCACTGATTTGTAATGGTTGAGATGTCAGGATTGAATCTGGGGTTTGAGCCTGACTGGATTTAACCTCTGTTCTCAAGTCTAGTGAGTTGATGGTCTTAGTCCAGTAACCAATGACTTCACACAAAAAGCCATCGTGTTAAATTCCAACGCTGAAGACTAAATAACACCGCCTTAAAAGAAAATAATATTACATGATGTAATGATATTTTTTGTAATTTTTTTGCAACGTATATCTCTATTTATTGCAGTCAGGGAATGAGGGAGAATGTTTCACCGTTAATGTGGATAAGAGGTCACTTGAAGGGGTCTCAGAAGTAGTTCTGTGATGGCACCTTTTGCGGACCGTTCATGGTTGTGAAGTGCTGCTCTGGGAGATTTCCGAATGGGATTTTTTTCTCTCCGTCTCATGATATGGTGCCGATAGCACAATTGGAATACAATTTGGAAAAATTCACGAAAAATGTATTATTCATACGTTCACGATATTCCCCATGTGAATTTTAACGACTTTTTTTTTATCAGCGCAATTTGCAAACACGTCAGTTTAACACGTAGGCTTTCGCGACCGATATCATTCATAATATAGTTTTTTTTGGATTAGATCACCTAAATATAAATGTGTCTGGCTGTCGCCTTATGATGCTAGTTGTTGTTACTGGCGAAACGTCATTCTCAGATTGTTACTGTTGTGGATTTGGTCTCCAACACATCAGTGTGCTATACTAGAACGAATTGGCATGTTCTATTTACGTGACAAACCTTACTAATTGGCTGTGTTGGGTGGTGGCAGGTTTAACGACACATTTATCTTTACGCGATCTAACCCAAATAAAACACGTATTGTTTAAAATATAGATATAGGAGGCATTATCTTTTGGTCATATTATCTTATCTGAGAAGGAGGAGACCTCTGCTGTTGAACAGTTATGATCACCTCCTGCAGAGGAGCTCTTACTCATCAAGTAATCTCTGGTGTGCAGCTTATGATCCCCAGCAGATCTTCAAATGCAAGGGCACATTCGTGGGCCACCAGGGGCCCGTGTGGTGCCTTTGTGTGCACGTCGGAGGGGACCTACTGTTCAGCGGTTCGTCCGACAAGACCATCAAGGTGTGTGGTAGCGTGAGCATCTCCTGGAGCGAGTGTTTCGTTGGAGCGAATGTCTTGGAGCGAGTGTTTTATCTGATGCGAGTGTCTTCTGGAGCGGATGTTTGCTGGAGCGAGTGTTGTTTGGAGCGAGCGTCTGCTTGAGCGAGTGTTTAGTTGGAGCGAATGTCTTGGAGCGAGTGTTTTTTCTGAAGCAAGTGTCTGCTTGAGCGAATGTTTGCTGGAGTGAGTGTTTGTTGGAGCAAGTGTCTGCTTGAGCGAGTGTTTAGTTGGAGCGAGTGTTGATTTGAGCGAGTGTCTGCTGGAGCGAGTGTTGGTTGGAGCGAGTGTCTGCTGGAGCGGGTGTTTGCTGGAGCGAGTGTCGGTTGGAGCGAGTGTCTGCTGGAGCGAGCGTTTGCTGGAGCGAGCGTTTGCTGGAGCGAGCGTTTGCTGGAGCGAGTGTTGGTTGGAGCGAGTGTTGGTTGGAGCGAGTGTTGGTTGGAGCGAGTGTCGGTTGGAGCGAGTGTCGGCTGGAGCGAGTGTCTGTTGGAGCGAGTGTTTGTTGGAGCGAGTGTCTGCTGGAGCGAGCGTCTGCTGGAGCGAGCGTTTGCTGGAGTGGGTGTGTCATGGCGGTTGACGAAGTTCATTGCGAGGAGGTGCATTGTTACTCTGCTGCTCGTTGGGCACTGCTGTCTGTCTTTCGCTAAGGTGTGGGACACGTGCACTACTTACAAGTGCCAGAAGACATTGGAAGGGCATGACGGCATCGTGCTGGCTCTGTGCATACAGGGGTGAGTGAAAACATCGAGGCTTCAACACGGCAGAGGGACGTGTGTCTGTACACATGTACACGCACAGTGGTGCTTCAATAAAAACGTAACCGAAAACGCGAAACGGCTCTTAACTAGTAGACTGTAGAAATGATATCTGCTTGAGGGCGTAAAATTCAACACATTTGTCAATAACACTGTGGCTATAAAAAAGAAAAGGTATTTAATAGAAGACATTTCAGGCCCTTAAGAAAAAATGAGAGGGCTACTGGCCAGAAAACGTCACAGTTTATATACTTTTGTTTAAGGCCACAAATCAGATGGACTACATTCGACAAAGCGCGCCACGAGTATGAAAACATTTAATGGGTGTATTGATTTACTTGCTGTGAAGATGGGCTATTACCAGGAATGTCACCTGCTATACATATGCTTGTTGTTGCAAGGCCACGGTGTGCTATTGATGAATGTGTTAATTCTGCTTGTGCCACCACCGCAAATGAAGCGGCAGCATCGCCAAATAATTTGTTTACTCGAGGGCAAGTTGCACAATTTCCTGAGTACATTTGACGCTTTAAAGGAATGTACAACCGGCTTTTCGCAGCCTGCTCCCCCGCCCGGCTCTCAGCGCTCCTCCTAACTCGAGGGTAGACAACCTTTCTCGTGCCCCTCATACCCAGCCTGGCGTGCCCCTTCCTGTCGCGACAACGAGTTTGCAGCGTTGATTCATGACGTAAAACGGCGGCCAGGCTCTTCGTCGTAATAATTATAGTGCTGCCTAACACGCGGGGGCTAGGTCACGTCAGCCGGAAACGCCATAACGGCTTCAGTCGCGTACTTGACGATACCTTCGTAGGTACTGCTCACTAGCCGTACACTTGACCTGAACAGTCTGTTGAAGGCTATACCGGGGGGGTGGGGGGGGAAGGCGTCTTTGTTGGTGGTGGTAGAGGCACCTCGATGGTCTGGTAGGAGCCGCTGTAGAGGTGGTAATGATGATGGTGGTGGTAATGACGGTGGTGGTGGTGGTGGTGGTCGAGGCACCTTGATGGTCTGGTAGAAGCCGCTGTAGAGGTGGTAATGATGATGGTGGTGGTAATGACGGTGGTGGTGGTGGTGGTCGAGGCACCTTGATGGTCTGGTAGGAGCCGCTGTAGAGGTGGTTCTGCGAGGCCACGAGCGCCCGCACCCAGTGGTTGAGCCCTGGCAGCTCCTCCTCGAGGTTGAGCTGCACAACCGTTGACGACGTCCCACACTTTCGGCGGGCATTCGGGGTGGGGGGCGGGGGGGTTTCAAAGGACTTTGGTTACCGCAGCCGCCATGAGATCGCTGCTGTGCCTGACCGTAACTTTAAAGTGTTGCACAAGCCGCAGGCTCGCGTCGTCGGGCAGCCGAGAGAAGGTGCAGCCACGTGATGGGAGTCGTTTGTTTTTCTGGATTGCATCTCGGCCAGGACGTGGCGGCCCTATTTTTAGCGTCACTGAAGAAGCTGCTGCCATGCAAAAGCCGTTGCCATGCGGCGCGTTAGACACGAAACGACACCGCCTTCACCGCATAGCTTCATGCTATGCCCAGCTGTTCGGTACATTCCTCTTGTTGGATGGAAAGTGTACGGTTTCACGGTTATTTTGTCCATCGCGGGATGTAACACGCGGACGCACGCATACACAGGTGGACATAAACACATATGCACGCGTACGTACTTTCCCATGCAAGCACACGCACGTACACAGGTGCGTACACACACACGTGCTCTCGCGTGAACCTGCAAAGGCTTGCTAATGCATGCACGCGAACATGCACGCAGTTATGTTCACAAGCAAATGCTCATCTGCACAGCCTCAAAGACAAAGATCCCCCGTATAACCTTAACAGACTGTTGGGGCAAGTGCAGTTAGCGAGCACCTATGAAGGACGGCACGGCACACGAGGGGGTGGGTGGGCAGCACCACGCCCGACCGCCTTTGTCTCCTTTGTGGTGATGTATACACGCCGTACCAGATACTCATTTGAGCTTGAGTCGACTTAGGGGATGCCCAGAACCCGGTTCAGATAATCGTCACTGCTGTTGGCAGTGAGCGGGAATCGCACGCACACATTCTCACATACACACGTATACCCACACCAGTAAACACACAAAACAAAGACAAAGATTCCTCATATAGCCTGAACAGACCGTCGGTGCAAGGGGCAAGTGCTGTTAGCGAGCGCCTAAATAAACAAAGAAAAATATCCCCGTATAGCCTTAACAGACTGTAGGGGCAAGTGCTGTTAGCGAGCGCCTAAATAAACACACACATATTCTTGGTTCTTTCGGTAAAGTCACGTAGAAGGGAAATAATACAATAATACAAATATAAAACAATAAAAATTCTGATTGCTTGTGTTGCAGTCGAAACATCGTGAGAATTTTTATTGTTTTATATTTGTATTATTTTATTATTTCCCTTCTACGTGACTTTACTGAAAGAACCAAGAATATGAATCCCTGCAGTCACGAAAGCTTTAAATCAAAACACACACATGCGAGCGTACACTTGCGTTTGTCCTACACACTAACGCACGCTCTGCTTTCTCTTTCAGCAACAAGCTTTACAGCGGATCTGCCGACTACAACATAATAGTAAGTCTGGCTGCAGTGCAAGTGTGATGCACGCCGGCACCCCACGTCACCAGATATGTCCATGTCTGCAGGGCTCATGAGTGGGGGCGATGGGCGGGAGTGGCTATCCCTGTGTCTGTCTCTGTTGCGCCGTCTCTCATCGTGTCTCTATGCCTCTCCATGCGACTCGCTCTATTCCGCTTGTACATGTCTGTTTCTCTCTGTGTATCTCTGTTTATTTGTGCCTGTGTGGTTACGGTTAAGGAGTGGTTGGGCTCGGTGTGCAGCTAGTCTTGCTCATGGCCAGCGCTAACGATTGGTCACGTTCCCTTATGTGCGTTGTGAGTAGGATTTAGGGTTAGGGGTTATGCTTAGGTATTTTAGGAATCTTTGGGAGTAGGGTTATGGTTACGCTTAGGGCTATTTTTTAGGCGTAGAGTGATGGTTACGCTTACTGTTTTGGTTAGCCTTAGGAGTTCAAGTGAGGTTTATGGTTATTGTTATCCTTCAAGTCAAGATTAAGATAAGGATAAGACTAAGAGTTAGGCTTTGGGTAATGCTTCGGGTTACCGGGTTAAGCTTGGGGTTATGGTTAACAAGCAATCAGGATCATCCGGTTTCCACGTCGCACGCACGACCGAGGCCGTTAACGAGCTAGAACGCGGATTGGGCGAGCGGCTGCGGTTTGACACGTTTGCCGTGCGCTCCGTGCGACCAAGGTTTGGGACATCCCCACGCTGCAGAAGGTGAGCATGATGCGGGCTCACCACAACCCGGTGTGCACGCTGGTCGCCGCCAACGGCATGCTGTTCAGCGGCTCGCTCAAGGCCATTCGGGTGAGCGCCCCCCCCCCCCCCGCATTGCACGTGCCTCTGCACCTCCACCGACTTCCCGGCACTTGGAACGGACGATTTGTGATGACAGCACGCACTTTGGGACACATTCTCCCCCCCACCTTTACGTTTACCGACGATCGACCATGCTCAGGGCGGGCGTGGTCTCAGAGCGGCTCTGGTAACCAAAGTCCTTTGACCGCCCCCCCTTCCCACCCCCTGAATGCCCACCAAAGGTGTGGGATATCGACGGTGTGCAGCTCAACCTCAAGAAAGAGCTGGCAGGGCTCAACCACTGGGTGCGGGCGCTCGTGGCCTCGCAGAACCACCTCTACAGCGGCTCCTACCAGACCATCAAGGTGCCTCTACCACCACCACCAACACCACCGTCATTACCACCACCATCATCATTACACCTCTACAGCGGCTCCTACCAGACCATCAAGGTTCCTCTACCACCACCACCGCCACCACCGTCATTACCATTACCATCATCATTATCACCTCTACAGCGGCTCCTATCAGACCATCAAGGTGCCTCTACCACCAACACCACCAACACCACCGCAACCTTCAGTACTACTACCACAATTACCATCAACGCTACTATTACCTCCACCATCACCACTGCAGCTTCTACTGTGGCTCTTACGAGACCTTCAAGGTTATTCCACCACCAACACCACCGTCATTACCACCACCATCATCATTACCACCTCTACAGTGGCTCCTACCAGACTGCCACCGCGACCACCACCATCACAACCATCACCACCACCACAACTACCGTCACCACCACCACCTTGACTATAGACATTGAAAACGAGATTTGCATTTGTTATTATAATTTTCAGGTATGTAATGATTACATACACCTACGATTCTAGTATATTCAAATCTCAAACGTGCAGTTAGATGCATGTATCTTAAGTAAAATACAAAACAAATATTTGAGCAAACCATTTTGATCTTGTTATGGTCGAGGGTGCCAAGTCGTGGATATGGTGGGCGTGAGGTTTGTGCCTGCGGTGTTCCAGGCGAGTTGGCATCGGGCCCAGCGCGTCGCATAACAATCACTGAGCTGAGTGCGTGCGTCGTGATGTGACTGCTCGCTCGTTGCGTTTTTTCAAAGATCTGGGACATCCGCACGCTGGAGTGCGCGCACGTGCTCGAAACCTCGGGCGGCAGCGTCTACTCCATCGCCGTCACCTCGCACCACATCGTGTGCGGCACCTACGAGAACGTCATCCACGTGCGTCCACCCTCGAGGCTCGCCCGCCTACCTACCCGCTCGCCCACCGAGCCGCTCACAAACCTGCCCTCAATTGCTTAGTGACCGAAACGGTTTCAGCCTCAGCTGTCTGTCCATGCGCCCACTCACCCACCCACCCAATTTCCTATTTGCGCACAGATCTGCTTGCACGCTCACCCGCACACCTGTTGTCATAGCTACCTACTTGCCCACCTACTTGAACAGCTCGCCCACCCACTCACCCACTCGCCGACCAGTCCACTCACGCGCCGACCCAAAACGTTCGTTGGCTCAGACGTCCACCTGCTCAGCCACCAAGTTGGCTGGCTCACCCACCAACACGCTCAACGACCCCCACCTACTTTTGGGGGGCGACAACCGAGGCTGGGCACGACGACGGCTAACAAAGCCCCCCTCGGTACGCCCTGCGGGCCTGAACAGGTGCTCCGCCAACAGCACCTGCCCCCGCAGGCCTACGTAGGCTTACACGCGGTGTGGGGGGGGACCTTTGTCTTTGTGTGCTCATGCCGCGATGCAGGTGTGGGACCTGGAGCGGAAGGAGTGCATCCGCACCCTGACGGGCCACGTGGGCACCGTGTACGACCTGGCCGTCATCTCCACGCCCGACCAGACCAAAGTGTTCAGCGCCTCCTACGACCGCTCGCTCAGGGTGGGTGGCGGCGGCGGAGGCAGCGACGTCAACGGCGTTGGCGGCGGTGGTGGCAGCGGTTACCTCTTATGCTTTCGGTGCCATCGCACGGCCAAAGCTGTGGAGGACGCGAGCAGTGGCGTCATGATCGAGCGGGCAGGCGTTGGCGACTGCAGCGGGCCACAGGGGGCCTGAGTGCTCGGCTCGTCAAAAGGGGGGCAAAATTAGACAGGGTGGGGGGTCCCTCTGTCACTGTTAGACTGGGTGTCACTGTGAGGCTGAGTGTCATTGGTATACTGGGTCTCGCAGTTTATTGCGAGTCCATTTGTGCATGCATCTCGTCTCTCCACTCCACGTGGTGTGTGTGTGTGTGTATGTGCGCACATCGGTGACGAATATCTGAGCCGTTGCTGGGCCTCCCCTATATTGACTCTGCCTTGAATGAGTACTCGGTGCGATGTGTAAACATCACCACTGGAGAGACAAAGGCGGCCGGCCATGCCGCTGATCACCCCACCCCCACGTGTGCTGTGCCAGCCTTTATTAGTGCTCGCTAACGGCACTGACCCCAACAGTCTGTTGAGGCTAAACGTGGGGCTAACATCTTCTTGGTTCTTTCGGTAAAGTCACGTAGAAGGGAAGTAATACAATAATAAAAATAATAAAACATAATAAAATAATTCTCACGACGTTTCGGCCACAACGCAAGCAGCCGTCTTCAGGTGAAACCAGGTCTGTCGAGGCGACAGCGTCTGAATTAAACAGCACACGTGCTTAATTCAGACGCTGTCTTTGTGTGCATGTGCAGGTGTGGAGCATGGACAACATGATCTGCACGCAGACGCTGGTGCGGCACCAGGGCAGCGTGACGGCGCTCGCCGTGTCCCGTGGACGCCTCTTCTCCGGCGCAGTCGACAGCACCGTGAAGGTAGAGGCCAGTGGAGGGTTGGGGGGGGCGGGCCCCCGCCCCCCCAGGGGGGGGCCGGGGGGGGTGCGGCACGGAAGGGCGGCCATCCCATTTAGTTTACTCACTTCATCGTTCAATTGAGCATTCGTTTATTCGCTCGTTGCCACAAAGTTCGTTAAATGAAGACCCCGTTTATAAAAACGGTGCCGCACTTGCCGGTGATCGATTCAGCCCATCGCGTCTCTGGAGTGAGTAACATTTCTACCGTTTCGCAGCGACGGTGGTCGTCTTGGGTGGAGACTGCCCTTCGCCCAGTGTAGTTGGGAATTCCCGCTGCTGTCCGCGATCCTCGCCGCCCCTTTGTATGCGCGGCCATGGGCGAGAAGCAGACTAATGATTAATTGGCGTGTCGCCTACGTTATCTCTCTATTCACAGGTGTGGACTTCCTAATTACGTCACATGCTGGTCACGAGACGTCGCACCGCGCCTCGGGCGAAGTGGCCGCCAAACACGGCTCCAACCGCGCAAGCTGCGTCATGGCGCCGAAGAGTTAAACTGGACGTCGCCGATGTAGTCTGTAAATAGCTGATGTCGTCACGTGACGCTTGCTTGGCGCAGCGTCTTAGACGGGCGCGAAACGGGGGCCTCCTGATCTGCAGCTCCTGGGTGCCCCGCCGCGGTGTGGCTTTCAGCGTTTGCCAATCTTCGTCAGGAATGCAGGAAAGTGCACGTACGCGCATGCGCAAGGATCACGAACTGAATTTGTACGAACATCACCACGTGTCGGATATTCCATTGATATCGACACTTCACGACGATACGTGCATTGAATCGCATAGAATCGTATTTGCTGTATGTGATGGGTTCACCTAACTCTTGCAGCCACATTCACCAAAACGTAAAAATAATAACATTGTTGAATCGAATCGCAGCCGTGCATCGCGGCACATTTTATTAGCACTCGCTGTATACATGAGGCCAACACGCACACACAAACAGGGATCGATATCTAAATTTTGAATCGGCGCCCTCTGCGTCATGTGGGACATGCTTACCAATCCTTGGGCACACATAACCTCATTTGTAACAACCTCATTGCGTATAACGAGCACATTTATTTTTTTACTGAAGATTGGTAAAAGTGGTAAGGCCCGCACCCATGGTGGGTTGTGAGTACAGGAGTGTGAGAATCTAGCCTCGGCAAGACACTCAAAAAAACAAACGGTTCTTCTATTGTAGATGCTTACTTTGTCCACCACGAGGACCTGCAGCTTTGAGTAATGAGAAAAAGACTTGCAGTGACAATCAGGAGCATGCATTGACATACTGCGAAGTGTACGATTGACACTGCAGCCACATCACGAGACTTTAAATGCTTTTATTCTCATTCACGACCTCGGATCGGAAGAGGTGGCTTGCAACTTGGGACATTGTGAGAATTATCTTCTTGGTTCTTTCGGTAAAGTCACGTAGAAGGGAAGTAATAAAATAAAATAAACATAATATTATTATATTATATTATTTTATTATTTTTATTATTTTTATTATTTTATTACTTCTCTTCTACGTGACTTTACCGAAAGAACCAAGATGAATTCCTGCAGTCACGAAAGCTTTAAATCGAAATTTATTGTGAGAATTAGTTTTTGTTTTGCGTGAATAGGTTCGACTAAATTTTCTTAGATTTTTATTTTCGTTTGAAATGGGATATTTGCATCGTCACATTTGTTAGCATTGCCGCCGATCGTATCGCCAACATCATGAGCATCACCGGCAGCGTCGGTCATCTTTATTGTCAGTCATCATGATGATTGTTATCAGCATCAATCAATCATCAGAATCCCAGGGTATATGAAATAGGTACCACCCTGTGAAGATAAACCTCTTGGTGGTGAGGAAGTCATCGGTCACCTCTATATTGCATAGAAGTGTACGGATAATTTGCGCAAAAAAATGCCATTGCTGTACCGTGCTCAGATGTGACTGCACTTCCCACATTCACTGACCCGCACTGACCAGCATGGTGAAGTATGGTCAAACAACCCCCACGAGGAGGTCTTCCAGCAGTGGTATAGGCAACAGGGGCTGTACATGCACACGCTGTCGACTGCCTAAACGCAACCGCATCTTAGCGTTGCAAAATATTGTGCCTAAGCGTGTGCAAACGGCAGAAGTATGCATCCACTCGCAGTGTGTGTAAGAATCGCGCGTATAAGAAACTTTCTTTTTTTAGGTTTTTATGATACCCGCAGTGGGTTCTTGTCAACGCTGCAGCCACTAGTGGCCACCGCATTCACTACGACGTGGACATAGAAGCGACTCTTGAATCAAATCGTGATCATTAATCGCAACATGTAAACACTCGTTAATTGGCCAATAACACCGAAATATATTTAGGACCGCAGCACTTGTACGCACGTGTTCAACGTCTTTAGCAATTGTTGGCGCGACGACTCTTCGTGTGGCTTGTCGATGGTTCCTCGCACCGCTGCGTCGTTCCCCCGTGTTCGAGTGAGCAAATACTGTGCGCGTCACATGTTCAAATTATTAACTCATTGTTTCTCTTGATGGGTTCGGAGGTGGATCGTTCCGCTTGTGGCTTGCCCCAGGCACGTGAAATCTTCACCGCTGTTTCAGGACTATGTAACGCTCGGACAGTGGCTATGCAGGAGGCCGTTACATATTCCCATTGGCATTGGTACGGACTGCCACTCAACATTTGTTTCAGTCATGCCACGTGTTGCATTTGACATGCTATCAGGCCAGGTTCGCGCTGGGGTTTAGAATGTTTGACTGTCAACTAGGTTGCCAGTTCAAATCCCCGACGGTAGGTTACTGTTAAACCTGTCATAATCACCATCATTGATACGGTTGATAAAATAGGTACGCCCCATGTGGGTTGCCCACTGGCTCCCACCATGGGAATATGGAATGTACGCCGCTCAGCCCAGATGACAACTGTTGGAATGAGGAGACACTGACATTGGGTTGTTGAACCGTCGTAGACACGATCGCTATAGCTACTACACTATTAAAACCCGCTTTGGCTGTGAAGTGAAAATGTGATGGCAGTACAGGGTTCACGAACCTGTCTGTTCGAACCTTTGTTGAGTACTACCCGTCGTCGTATGCTTTGTAGGTTTTCTCCACACTCGCATGTTTCACTTTTCCCATATTGGTACAACACACCTGTTACATCTAGATTGAAAACCATTTCTTTAGAACTGTTTTTTGTGTTCAGTTGTCCTCCCGGCACCTCCGATTAGCACGGTTGGCTACGTACGGTGCGAAAGAAGTTCAACGTGCGCACCTTAGAACGGAAACTGTTCCAAACAAACAAGCAAAAAAAAGGGCTATTGGGACTCTGTGACGCTTTGATGGATGGGTATATTGCAATTGTTATTATGGACTGGTCTATGACGGGAGGCCAGTGCTGCTTGCCGTACGCTGCTGCGGCTGCTCACGGTGTCACAGAGTTCCCCCATAGGTCACCGTGGCCCCCAGCCCATGCCTCGCGTAGTGTATTTTTTTTAAACTCCTTTGACATTTTATCTACACGTCACGAAAAGCACTGTTTGCTGCACAGCTATGAAAAAAAAAATTGCAAGTGCCAAATGGAATGTACTTTGCTGCTAAAGATTGCCGCTTAAATTATATTTTTTAAGATTAAAAACGGATGGAGATTTTTTTTTTTAATCCGATAAATTAACGTTTTAATCTGGAATAAGGTTAACTTAAAGAAAACTGATGGTGACGCAGTTCCGTGTGCCTTTTGGCCAAATTGACCGGTTAACTGCTGTGCTGGAAACAGAGTTGAACCAAATGTATTTAATAAGAGTCCTTGGTAAGTCGTGTCATTGTATTCCTCTTGGCAACCTCGTAAAAAATGTGTGTTTCGAAAGACTTTATTATATGCAGACGCATTTTACGAATACAGGGTTTATTCACTACGGCGGCGGCGTCTTTGTCGACTGTTGTTCTTGTGTGCGCATGGCATCGTTTACAATGCGGATGGAAACGCGTGAGTGCTGGATGAGCCCCTCCTCCCCCACAACCAACACGGCATGGGGGGGGGGGAGGTGGGGAGAGGTCATCCAGCAGTGGATTGACACGGATGTCAACTATTCACATCGCGCCTTAAGACGCGCTTGTATTAAGGGATTTTTTTAAATATCTCTTGAATCCTTGTGTTTTGGGGTTGTGCTGCATTTGCTGTGAGCCTGCGTGTTTTGTACAGCGACTTGTGATCTCCGGGTGAACGGCGGTTGAGAAGTATCCTTTCTTTTATTATTCCTGCTCCCCCCCACGTGCCTGCAAAGCAATACTTGGGGATAGAATGGCACTGGGTTTTGCAATTCGCCACTTGATTTGAACTGCCATTTATTTCAGTCAAAATGTTGTTTGGGAAAATCAATGGGACGGACACAATGTATATTTGCGGCATTTTTGAAGGGTTGAAAAAAAATCCCCCCCCGCCCGCCGCAGTGTAGCGCTCGGAGACATGAGAAGCATTTCTGGAATCCTTCACGTGATCTTGAGCCAATGCATTCCGGAGTCCGCACACGGTGAAAACAATTTTATTTCCAAGTAAAGCTACACGTGACGAAATTGTTATCCGATTAATGCGGAGAGAGAAAAAGACAATAATCTGGAAACCTTAACACTTTCGAATCGACTTAATTTTCACGTTCGAAGGGAGGAGGCGGTAGAGTTGACGTCTGCGCTCGGGCGATTGTTTGCGACTGCGGCTGTCACAGTTTAAAATCGGCATTCAGATTTCCTTTCCTTTTGCCAAGGGCTGTTTGCGAGTCCTGATCGCGGGCAGCGGCAGCCTCGTCAAGAACATTTACGTACATCGCAGAGTTAACGAAAGGCAGCGGTTAAGAGCGGGGTATGCGGCTGAAGTAGATTCGGATCAAATATCTTGGGCATATACAGATTCCCCATTGGATCGTCTGCTTAATCGTCCTACAATTGTGCTTTCACTACAAAATATACCCGCGATTACATTGACAATCTTAGACTGATATGCACAATTAACATCGACTCTTTGGTTCTTTGGGTAAAGTCACGTAGAAAGAAAATACATTAAATATGGAGTACGACGTTTCGATTGCAACATCGGTTACTTGTGTTGCAATCGAAACGTCGTACTCCATTATTTAATTTAGTTTCTTTCTACGTGACTTTACCGAAAGAACCAAAGAGTAATTCCTGCAGTCACGAAAGCTTCAAATCAAGTTGAATTAACATCGATTCTACGCGCACCAGCCGTAGTGCCGTCCAGGAGAGGGTTCTCGAGGGGGCTGAGTTCCCCCAGGGTCTACATTCTTGAAATAGTGAAAGAAATGTCGGTACCAAAACGAGGAAATTTTAAGCAACGGGCGTCAGCCTTCCCTGTTATGCATAAGTGGGGGGGGGGGGGAAGTAAGTGCAGCTGGGAACGCACAATGGACGAGTACATTGCACTGTTACTCATGCTGTTTAACAAATAACATGTTTAGAGTTTAACAGTGGCTGTGGTCTGGGGCCCCCGAGTACGTGTATGTGCCCCCCCTCCCCACACTTAACGAGGTTACATAGCTGACGCAGAGTATTTTAATTGGCACATTCTCCAATTAAGTGTCGGCGCTTCATGCGTCAATCTCGTCAATGCTCGGAAGTACAACTGAGTCGATTTACAACATTTCGAAAAGTTTTACAAAATTAACATCCCATTTGTTTCAGCTGCAGAAGATGCCCACGTGTAATCTGCAGTGATCACAGGCAGCAGCTGCTGAAGCTTCGGACCAAAGGAACGGTGGCGGTGGCCCTGAGCAGGTGCATCACCTGGTTAGTCGTCGGCGTCACCCAACCGAAGTCCCAAATCCCACACAAAACTTTTTTTTTGGATCTCCAAAGTTTATCTAATATAATCACTACAGCATTATGTACATATCACTCACTACAGCGGTGCACAGTGCGTTTAAAACAGTGGACTCTGGGGCTAACAGCCCATTGCATTCATTGTGACCCTGGTTATGAATTCGGTTTGTGCTTTAATTAGTTTTCGTGGAGTCGTCTGGAATGGAAGTTCACAACATTCTAACATTTTCATGGGTTGAGAGCAGGTCGGTGCGCTATCAGGGAATGCAATGCAGGTCGTACCAGTAGGAACTCGGGTTGTTGGAACGAAAGCAGCTGTTGGAACAAAAAACGGAGTGTTTTCCCCCACAGTATCCCTCCTGTTAGCCGCCCCACAGTACAAGGTACACGTGGGCTGACCCTTCGGGCCTGAGCGGGAGTGTTGTTAGCAAAAAGGTCATCCATGAGCTGGTACCAGAGAAATACTGAGCCATTCGGCGGAGCTATCAAGTGGGATGTCATATTGGCTGTCACGTGGTATAACACATTGATATGTGGTGGGCTATTATGAGATGTCTTGGGACTGTTACATGGGTTGTCACATAATAACTAATGTCACGGACCATCATGAGGTGCCATAGGCTGTCACATGGGCTATCATGGATTGTCCACGCACCGTTGCGTGTGGGGTATCGATATTTAACGGGCTCTCAAATGTCCAGGCAGAGGCTGTCGTGGGATATCCTGGGCTCTCACGTGGACCGTCTCGTGGTGCGTCACATGTGGCCGCCACAGCTGCTCCTAGCGCTGTCGCGGGGCTGTCGCCGCTCCGAGGAAGCTCCGGTGGCGAGGTCAGGCGCCGCCTCAGCTCCGTGACCCCATCATGGTTTCTATGTGCATGCTCATGTTGTGGCACATCTCCAACGCCTGCGGGCACACGGAACCGAGAGCGGGCACGTCAGCGGAGGTGGAGAAAGAATAACAACCCAATAAGAAGGGGCCTGGGTTCGATCCCTGATTCCTCGGGTGCCTTTCTCCGTGGAGTTTGTAAGTTCTCTTCCCCTGTTCCGCATGGGTTGACGCTGCGTTCTCAGTGTTCCTCCCATCGCTAAAAAGAAACAATGGAAGTGGTATTGACCAAACATCCTAATGCTGAAAAATATTCCTGCAAGGTACTCACTTGGAGCTTTACACACAAGCAACATCACCCACTCGTGAAAAAACTTGGCAGGACCCTCCTAACAAGGTGTCTTAATACAGTGAGACTTTCCTCGATTGCCGAATGTTATAACGACGACATTGTACAGGCCAGCTAGTGGTGTCACCACCACCACTTCAGTGGCAAACGGCAAAATCTCTTCCTCCCAGGTAAGAGGTGTCCGAGGAAGGTGATATCACATAACCACTTAAATTCCTTTGACCTATTTTTACCCACACTAGGAGAGCAATTGCCTACACACTCTGCATCAAACTTTTTTTTATTCTTAAAACTATTATTTAACACTTTTTACACGATTTTTTTCTTTGCAGACACGTGGTGATTCCACTGAGAACAACTCACTAAATTTGTGAATGCAATATAATCAGACGGCTGCTCGCAATTGCACCCAGGAACATCCAGCAGTGGGTGTAAGCTCTGTGCTATTACCTCCTGAGCCCCCTCGTGAACGCTTTTGCAGTCACTTTGCGGATTGGACAAACGATCAAACCTGGCTTCGTAATTCCATGAACGAATGTGGACAAGTCACGGGCATAGCAGGGGAGAGGCTGTGAAGATTGACAGCCTTGCCAGGGGTGGCTGTGGCCATACCCTGAGCTCCGAGACCCCCTGGGTTTCGGTGCCGTAGATTCGCGAGTGCGTGTCACGAGACCACCGCGTTGCATGTACAAAGCTCTCAGCCTTGTCTTGACCGCCAACTCAAAGGCTCGTGCAACGCGGCGGCCACGTGACGTCACGCGTGTGACGGGAGTCGTGCCTTGCCGCTGGTTTGTGAGCAGCGTGCGCCCGTAGCCACTACTCATGAACCGCCCGCACGCACGCACGCGCGCTCCCATCGTGTTCGGTTACGAATGGCTGTCGGCTCCGCCGTTGGCCCTTACATGCTGGACATCCAAGATGGTCGTCTTGCGGGAGCTCTGGTTCCCCGATATGATCTCGAGCTGCGGACTCATGGACTTGGTCGGCGGCAGGGCCTTGACGGAGCTCACGTCTCGCAGGTGCATGATGTTGAAGGGCTCCTGGCGAAGCAAAGGAGGAGACAATCGTCTACCGCGGTTCTGCACAAACTCATGGCAGCCCTTGGGCCAAACTGACAAATATGTAGCAGCAGCGAAAGGTAGGGGGCGCAACAATGTAATGAATCGTTGACTGATATTGTTGTGTTTGCGATATACGCACTGAATCGTGCGCGTATGACAATTGTTACTTGGGAGTCGTATATGCTCAATGTAACAACGCGTTCACCTGACCCATTGCAGAGGCGCGCGAGACATAGCTATTCGCAGCAATGTAAAGAAAGAAAATAAGATCTATAATCAAATTGTGAATGAAATCTAGAGGCTTTATGGAAGCAGATCCATCGAATCGCGCAGCAGGCGACGGGCAGTTTAGGGTGGAGGGGGGTATGGGGTTTAGGTTGTTGTGGGTAAATCATTGCACCTCGAACTATAGGAATGTACTGACAACAAAGCATCAACCGGACACAAAAACGAAGCTGGAAGGTGTGGAGGGGATTAAGTAAATGTGACAACACCCCGTAGCAGATGTTGCACCGCACTCTTGCCCGCTCCCGCAAAACACACGAGGCCACACGGCCACGCTACGCTGGCGCCACGGCGGCCGAGGTCGCGCGTCGTGACCCAGGAGGGCACGCACCGCGTTCTCGATTTTGACGAATTGCAGCCCCTTGAGGTTCACGGCCCCCAGGCACGGGGGGATTCCGCTGCCCTTCACGTTGAAGAAGTTGGAGCCGAACAGGGGCAGGGTGCTCATCTTTTCTGCGGGGGGACGGCGAGCAGGGGGAGGAGCAGAAGGAGAGAGACGGGGAGTGGGGGGGGACGACAAGCACTCGGTGTTGTTGGAGGGCCGAGTCGAGGAGGAGGCACGCAATTAGCGGTGCCGCTTTTGGTCAAACTGCACACACGGCATCCACAATACTGGCTTTGGGGGCACATTACGGTTTAAAACCTGCAAGCTATTAGAGTGGGGGGGGGGGGCTAACTTAATTGCTTTTTAGGAATCGATCCTTATGGCGGTACGCTGGGGTACCAAATATAAAAAATGGCCGAGGCAATGAAATCAATCCGAAATCAGTGCTACTCCACGCTGTCGAAACGCAGCGAGGACGATTGCGCCGAAACCCTGAATGCTCGTACGCACCACGTGGTGCATCGTGTACAGCTCGTCGAGATGAGTCGATTGGCGCATCGCCGACCATCAACAGACTACAAATGACAATGGAACCCCGGGGTACCGCCATAAGGTTCAATTGCTTAACTGATTGTTGGCATAGGAACATACCGATACTTCTCCTTGGATTCAGAAATCGTACCGGCTTTTGATACCTTTTCAAGATTGCCTGGATGGAGCCTGTATGGCTCGTCTAACATTCGTGACGCCACCTGAACACTGGCCCATTCAAATCGTGGGACAAAAGGCCACACAACGTGACCAGTCTTGTCTGGACGAGGCTCACTTGCCCTGCCTCACGAAATCGGAAGATACCCTCTCGTCGAACGTAATCGGGAAGTTGCGCACCCATCCAATCGAGTGAAATCTGGAGAATAACTTCCCACTAATGCAGCGTGACCATGAGGCTGCTCGCCTACCCAGTCTCCTGTAAAGTGGCAGAGACTCGCCCTTCAGTCGAGTGCAATCCAGTGAATATTCGCTCACCTAGATGGTATCGTGAAATGTGGAGGAGACCCACTCACCCACTCAGTCTAGTGCCATCTGGAGGGATCTCCACTCACCTAGGAAGGTGGTCCGGGCCTGAAGGGCGCTCATGCCATGCACGTCATTGAGCTGCTGCGAGATGAGGCTCTGCCAGTTGGACGAAGACTGCATCCGGAACCAGATGGCTGGGATGTAGGACTCCACGTCCTTCCTGCAGGAGCAGAACACGCGGCCGTCAGCGACGAGCGATCGTGCCGACACGGACGAGCCCCCGCTCCGAGTGCCCGTGTTGACCGCGCAGGTGGTGGAGGGGGGGGGGGCACTCACTGGCTCGGGGGCTGGCGGTCCTCCTTGGCGCGGTGTTGCAGCGCGGCCATGCGCGCCACCATGCTCAGATGCTGCTCCGTGGGCCGGCCCGACGGCAGCGCCAGCAGGTGGCCCATCGCGAATTCGCGGCGCACCTGGAGGCAGACGGTGGCACAACAACACGGAGCAGGGCAGTTGGCAAGGGCTGAAACAGGGTGAGGGCCCCACCCTTCTTCACTGCCCCCCCCCCAACCCTTCATAGCCCCCCCCCACCCTTCCTCATAACCCCGCCCCCAACCTTCCCTATAGCCCTCCCACCCTCATAACCCCGCGTGGCCGGGTCTCCCGCCTCACCTGGTTGAAGTGCATCGTGATGTAGAGGCTGTTGGAGAGCACCAGCGGCCGGCCCCAGACCACGCGCTTGATCCAGAAGGTGAAGGCCGGGTCCATCTTCTCCACCTCGCCCACCACGTCCATCACGTACTCGTGCTTGACCAGCGGCTTCTTGAAGGAACCTGCCCGCGGGCCACGAGCGGAGTGGTTGAAGTCGGACGAGACAACCGACACCGACGACCGTTAAGAAGCCTAAAGGTTTGCTGGGGTGGCGCGCGTCGTTCGAGAGGGGCAAATGGACGGCTCCGGCGGTCGACGACAATGACGGAGGGCGCCCGCGACAGGACGCTGCCCCCCAGCGCGACGAACGTGCCAGACGGCTTGCCGTATCGCGGGAGCCTGCGAGAGGTGTCGAGGGCTTGGGGGGGGGGGGGAGGCCTTCATCCAGCGGTGGATTGATCATGGCAGACGACGACCATTACGGATAAAAGGAGTAAAATGCGTGGATAATGACGGACGAAAGGATTCGTTCGTCGCCGCCCCCACATCAAGTCAGATGGGATGAGCTGCGGGGGGTGTGGGGATCGGGGGGGGGGGGGCGTTGTGGGGACTTCTCACCGCTGTTGCACAGGGCGATGATGGCGTACTCGTGCGCCGCTTGGGAGCTGCTGAGCTCCATCTCCTTGCACAGCTCCCTGAGCACGTCCAGGGCCACCTGCGTCCCGCGACACCGACTCGCGGCTCATGGCCCTGCACCGCTTCCTCCGTGCCCACTGGCCCCATGCCCCCCGCATGCCCCCATCCCCCCTCTAGCGGTGGCGGTAAGGTGGTGCTCGCTGCCCAGGGAAAAATCGTGCTCGGCCAGTTTAAACGGTAAAGGTGCAGCCCTGCAATTGCTTGCTTGCGTACCACTACTGGCAGAAGGGGCCTCTGGGAAAGGGAGCTCCGGAGAGCCCGCCACATCCCCCCCAAACTGGGTATTTTGGCCTGCTCTACCACGCTGGCCTCGACGTCTTGAAATAGGTGGGAGCACGCACACTTAATGCCCCGCCGCACGCGACCTGCCGACGCGAGCCGGTGACCTCTGGCAGCTTCCCACCGCGCACGCAGCGCCAGCTCCTCGTGGGCTCCGGCTTCAGCGCCTCCGGTAAATGGCGATGACGGATCTGGAGCGAACACCAATATTCCGAGGAGGCACCTGATCGCTGATCCCACTGAAAAATGTTGTGGGATTTAATGTTTCCCTTGGAAATCCTGTCAGTCTGTATGTGAGTCTATGGGTGTCTCTGTGGGTCTCTATGCATGTCTGTTGGTCTCTATGCGAGTTTGTGGGTCTCTATGATAGTCAACAGGTCTCTGCGAGCCTATGGGTCTCCACGGGAGCCCAGATAGTGAACCACTGAAGCAATTCGTCCGCACAACATCGGCTAAAGCCACGGCCCCTGGCCATGTGACCTGGATACCGACTCGTTAGTCGCCCTTCGTCCGGCCGTAGGCCGCGTGTGTGAAGAGTGTCGCGGGCCTCACCGTGCAAGTCTTCACTTTGAAGAACTTGTCGATGCCACCGGGCAGGTTGAAGAGCTGCCTCTTGGAGTTCCTTCCCGACTGGAAAAGAAAACGCCGATCACCAACCACTCGGTTTGTGACGATGGACCCTAATACCCCCACCGCTGCATCAAGATGACAAGAGTCGAGCCGAATTGGCAATTGCATCTGGACAAAATCATCGGGAAAACGGAACGACTCGGGTGAGACCCGAGTGGCCGGGGACTCTCGCGATCGCGATCCTCTCTCCTCCTCCGCCGCCGTCGTCGTCGTCGTACCATCATGGCGACGAGCTCCACCTCGCTGGGCACGTTACGCCGCCCGCCGCACTCCAGCGTCTGCTGGAGCTGCTCCTGGCACACCTTGGCCATTCCTGCGCGGGCACACGGGGGGCACACGAAGGCGCACACGGGGGTCACCACGGACACTCGTGAGCACGCGTGTGGCAACACGCGGGCACTCGAGGGGATCAGCGCGGGCACACGCGGCGCATGGGGCCGCACTAGGGGATCAGCAAAAAAAGACGACTAAGTGCAAATATGAAACGTATTTACCCTGGCAGCTACCTCGGTCAGCTTTTGAAAGAGTTACATAATCAGTACAATGTGCGTGATGCTTTCCCGACACACCCCCCCTCCCCCCCTACCAGGGACCTCGGCACGACCAACCGTGACGAGACGAGAGTAACGAGTCAATTAACAACGAAAGTCGTTTTTATTTTACCAGGTTAAGGTCCACTGAGCTGTATAGCTCCTTTTCAGAAGCGAACTTGGCTACAATTGAAGGCTCATCACGTGGAAATGTATAGCAGCTAAACACTCCAAACGGGTGATGTCGATTCTACGATTCTAAATGTGGAAGGAAAAACCAGAGGACCAGGATGTAAATCCACACGATCACGGGGAGAGGGAGAGAGAGAGACATGCAAACTCTAAACATGCAGGCGTTAGGATCCGGATCGAACCCACGACCTCTTGGATACCAGGCGAGGGAGTTAACATCTCGCCACTGCGGTGTCCCCTTCCGGCAAGGTGCTGCGCCGTCAATGGGGATCCATTGGCAGGGAGCGACCCCCCCCCCCCCCGCATCCCTGTTCCCTGCCCCCCTTCCTCCCCCGCACGCATGGCGGGCTTGCGGCGTACCTTGGAAGGGGGAGGGCTTGCTGGCCAGGCCGTGGAGATACGAGACCACGTACGGCTTGAGGAGGTCCGTGCACCTGAAGTACGGCGTGATGATGTAGAGCAGCCGCCAGCCCTTCTGGGCGCTGTCCCTGCACGGACACACAAGGGGGTCGTCACCGGCGGCAAACGACGACCGCGTTCGGACACTTCGGTTAGCGCGGCCGGCGACCGTACGGCCCGAAAGAAGTTCAACATACGCACAACATGCACGGGGCACTCTGTCAGTCCAAACGAACAAGAATTATTCAACAACAAACTGTATTAATTGACGATTCGATGCGTCGTTATCTATTTGCCCCCTACTTTTTGGGCACTTTTTTTTCCACGAAACGCTCCAACTCCTGTCGGTTTCCTCACGTCCGAGAGAGTCAGCGTTTCGCCCGTGCGAGGTGTCACGCGAAGGGTTTGGGCACGCGCGCGTCTAGGCGTGCGTGCGTGCGTCTTACGGCTTATTGCTTTGGTTGTTGGTGACCTGCTTGATGACTTGGCAGTAGATCTCATCCTTCAACACGTCCTGATGCCCACACTGCCAGGGCACACAACGCACGCGCGCCACGTGAACCCAAGTCTGTGTGTGCACAACAACAGTAAATAGTTAAAACGCGCTTTATTTACCCGAGAGGGGGGGGCAGCCTCTCCGAGATTGAAGAATACTTTTCAGGAGAATCCTGCCGTTGCGATCTTTGGCCAATTCCATGAAGGAGTGAAAACTCGGGTGCACGAGGAAGTTCGCACTCAACACTCTGCACAGTTAAAACTCAACACGTTTGAAAGAGCACAACCCCACAGTAGCAGCTGTCCCTGTGCGGCAACATCGTGACTCAGCACCTGGCCTGCAAGCGAGCATTCATCTGCCAGTAGGGGGGTGATGATTGCTGCTGCTGCTGCGTGTAATCCGAAATGAATCCTTTGTGGTGTCATTTTCAAAATTGGCAAATTTGTAGCCCCGACTCCACCACACATGATGGCCAACTCTCGCGGACGACGTCCCGGGGGGTTATTGGGCGACAATCGTGAGCGAGGCAGGCGGCCCGTAGTAGCATGGTGGTTTATTATGCCCCGCAGTATTAAATAATTAATTTTTCCATTCCATTCCATTAAATTTTTGAGTAAAAGCTCGCTCCCACTAAAGGGGTCATCGCAATACTTTACTGTATAACTTAAGCGAAGGTAGTCCTACCTATAAAATCAAGGCACATATAAAAATACCTAAACGAGGGGACACACTCGAGGAAAAGGGCAGCCGCTGGACAACAGGTGGGCGAAATGTGCCGCCGCAATGCCACGTCACCGTCCCGGCGATGGTGATTTTTTGAACCAAGTGAAACGGCGATCGCGCCAAACTCACCCGCAGCAGGCTGTACACACACTCCGTGTCGGATCCCTTGGACGGCAAGTCTCCCATGAACCTCATGATGGCTGTGCGTGGGGTAGAGGTACACACGCACAGCGCGAGCTAAGCACACATCTCGCCAACAGCGATAAAATGAACCGCTGCGTGCGACACCAACGGAGCGACGACGCAACATGTTCTCATCGTGACGGCGTTATTTCCATATCTTTTGAAATGTTGCGATAGGCATTGTCAGTGCACTGCTGGATGAAGGGAGCGTGGCTACGTTTTTACGTTGGGACGCATGTTACACACCGTCAACATAAACGTGGACACATTTTTTGGAACTCAAGCCCTGCGTTTCCGTCCCGTTACCGGTCAACCACTCACTCTGAAAGGATTCCACCGCCTGCTTGTTGAGGTTGCTGTCCTTGATGTCGATGAGTGAATCCTGGATCGGGTTCTGCGGAACACGCACGGAGGGTTTCCCTCGAGATTCATTTTCTAAAGTAGGCCGTTAAAAAATTAAAAACCCCACGAGGACTTACGCACGCAGACGTCTTTTTACGTCCTTCAGGGCTTTCATGCAGATTACCGGTTCCACAAGCGATGCTGGCCCGGCAGCTGTAATTATCACGCATGGGGAAATTTATTTATAATGAATTTTAAACTCGGCATCGTGGTCATTATTTTTCAAACTTCATATTATGGGCATGACGGGAGCAGCACTTGACAGATTGCAAGCGACGCAGGTAACGCGTGCATCATTCGTGAGGGTATCTCATGTCCACAACATTCATAGAATTAACATCAGTCACTCTGTTGGTGAGTCACTCACCTAGGGCTAAACAGAGATTCCTGCAGAAATTACCCCCTTTGGCCCAGACCTCTTCCACCACCACTACCACCCTCCCTTTGGGCAGTTCTGGACTCACCCGTGACCTCCTCTGTGTGTCTGAGAAGGTACGGTGGGTGCGAGTCCGTGGTGTGCGTGGCCTCACCCTGCTGAACACCACCATGTCTGCCGGAGACAGGGACTCGTGGCCCTTTCTGCTCTTCTTGTTTAATGGCTTCCTGTGGGGGGTCAAAAGGTCACCAGAACAAATCCACAGCGAGTGAGCGGCTGGGGTCGGCCCTTTCAATTTCCCTGCACAAGAATACGGGTAAACCGTATGGGGTGACAAGTATGTTATTGTTATGTTTACAATTTGTGTCAAGCCTACATTGTGTCTCACCCAAAATATAGTTCTCCCTCAGAATTATAATTGTACGCCGTGAATGATGGAAACTGAAATCTTATGGATACATTGCTAGGCGTGATGGAGAAAACTCGGAGATACCTTTAACGTTTAGTATCAAGTGGAAGGTTAAAGAAACAGAGATAGACGAAGATGGACACGATAGTATTGCAAATGTAACCGGGAGGACAATCCAACCAATGTCAATAGCACAGAGAGTAGAGTAGCTTCACCACAGAGGTCAGTAGAACGACTAACAGAGATGGGATTCGTAAATAAATAAGCACGGAGATTACAGAAATATTCCATACTTCACAACGTTCATATGTTTAGCATTAATGCAATAACGTCCGATAGGCCTCATCCTTGACAGAACACGTGGTCATTCACACTTTGTGCTATTGCTGTCATCTTATCTCGAATGGTTACATTCAGCTTCTTTCTACCCAACTTAGTAAGCGTTTTAACGACCACGTGAGTCAATGTAGTTGGCACCGTACCCTTAACCCAACTCCGTGAGTTCAATTCACAGCAACAGCTAACATCAGTGGCGGGTGATATCCAAACCATTCCTGGGCATCCCCCCCCCCACCAAGCCACACTGACCGTGCACGATTTGAAAACTAATTTCTTTAGAACCGCTTTTTGTGTTTAGTTTGTTGTCCTTCCCCGCACCTCCGATTAGTACGGTTAGCTACATACGCTGCGAAAGAACTTCAACATACATACATACAAACAAACACGGTGAAGTATGGTCAAACAATCCCCATGAGTGACATGACGTGGGGAGGGGCCTTCATCCAACGATTGGACCGATAGACGGTTGAAACGCGTTACATAACGCAGCATCACCTGAAGTGCCTCTTGGCAAAGTCCACCATGATGTGAGGGTTTGTCTCCACCAGATCTTCCATGTAGGGGTTCTCCTCGGAATCTGGAGCACTGCTCTGTGGGCGCACACGAAGACAAAGATCCCCCATATAGCCATACAGACTGCGTGGGCAAGGGGCATTCGCGTGCACCTATGAAGGCCGGCAAGGCTCACGAGTGGATCTCGGTCTGTGGATTTCATTTAGTGACACTCTTAAGTTGAGTTGACTCAAGAAGTCAAATATGTGCAACACTTTCTTAGTTATCGAAGCTTGGTGCGAGGGGCACGGAGTTGTTCCCCCCCCCCAAAATATTATCAGCTCAGCCAATGTGCAAACTCTGTAAATCGATTTAAACACATTCCTGCGGAGGGAGCTGGTAGGAACGTTGGGTTGCTCGGTCAATGGCCAGGGTCAACGGCGGCGTGGTGTATTCCGCAAATATGCCCGACTGTGAGGGCGGGCACAAGCCGGCGTGAGTAGGTTAAACATTGAGTTTTATAAGGGCACCACGGGGTGACCAGCCCCTCCCCACCCAGCCCTCCCTCCCACCCAGCCCCTCCCTGCACTACGGACGGACTCAATAATCCCCTGTGGGCTGGTGGAACCAGTGGGTTCCTACCAGTATAACGTCACCAAATTATCTCAAGTGTGCATCTTCATTGAGAAGGGTTAACCTCGCCTCCTCGTAGTCGTGCTTTGGTCTCCGGTGAGCAAAGTTATCGTGATGCGCGTTGATTTTAGTTCCCTTCATGATCGCCACTGATTAAAATAATGAACGCTTCATCGACTGGTATTTTTGTCAATAATTAATTTAAAAGAATGAACCTTTTCGCAGCCACGCGTTTTTTTTCTTTCACAGTAAATCACCCTGCGACCAGTTACTTTTTACAATAAACTCTATAAACTTAATTTGTATTTTTTGGCAAAAAAAAACATTCGGCGGGAATGCTGCCATGATCCTTGTGTGCAATATGTCAAGGGGCACCACGGTGGCTATGCGATGTTAACCACCTCGTCGGTACTCTTTGGTTCTTTCATTAAAGTCACGTAGGTAGAAAATAAAATACAAAATAATACATCACGACGTTTCGATCGCAACACAAGCGGTCGTCTTCGGGCGGAGAAAATAATCCAGCAGTGGAACTGCTGAACCAGGAAGAACACAGCGAGCTGTTGCAACAAGAGGTTATATATGTGGCGAGGGGCAAGCAGGCGGGGTCTGAGCTGGAAAGGAATTCCATCTCCGCACGCAAGTACGTCAGGTATACAGGAGGTCGTGGGTTCTATACCGACCATGACGCCTGTATATTTGGAGTTTGCATGTTCTCCCCGTGGTCGCGTGGATTTTTCGAATCAACGTGCGTTTAGAGTTTTTGGCGGCTATACATTTCCACGTGCTAAGCCACTTCGTTGAGCTATCATATTGCGGCCAGGTCGTTTCTGAAAAAGAGCTGTACAGTTCAATGAGCCTTACCTGGTAAAATACAATTTTTGTTCTTTCATTTTCATTATTTTCCAGATGTTGTCTCTAGATGGCAGCAGCAGGCATATCACGTATGCATGTTTGCACGTGCTTTAGGATTTAAAGGCCCTGGCTAACAGCACTTTCACTAACAGCCTGTTCAAAATCTACATTGGGCAGCAGCGTGAAATATCGGCACAGGAGGAGGACGACATCGCCGAGTCTCAAAGAATGGACGGGGATCGACCGGCTGTGAAAGGGGTCAACGCTGCTGCCCGGTAGGGCCGCCCCCCCCCCCCCCCCGACTCTTACCCTCGAGCGACTGCTGGAGCTGTCTGCCCTCTGGCTGAGTGCCGTCGCGGCCGGGGCCGACGCGATGGCGACGGCCACGGCGCCCGACTGCGCCACGTGCATGGGCGGGGGTGTCCAGCTCTCCTCGCGGCGCGGCTCCGGCTGCGAGATGGCAAAGTCCGGCGGGGCGATCGGCTGCACGTAGTCGGCCGGGAACATGCCCGAGCGGCCGTGCACCACGCCAAACTTCCAACCTGGAGGGGGGCGGCGGGGCACGGATGACGACGGGGTCAAGGGGTCGCCGTGGCGATGGGTCTTCAGGTGCAGGGGTCGGCAACCGAAGTAACAAACAGAGAGCGATTTTTTTCGAATTCGGTACAAAACTCAATAATTCAAGAGCCGCAATGCATCTCAGTACGTGCAGTAGATGCGTTACATGACGACGGAAGTCCGTAAAGAGCCGCGTGTGGCTACGGAGCCACAGGTTGCCGACCCCTGTTCAGGTGAAAAGACTCCACCACGCCGCCTGCGAGAGAGTGTGTGGCTGGCGCCAGACGGTTCTTGGCGGGCGATGAAGTGAATGGGGTGCAATGTTGTAAACAAAAAAATCCGCGGTGGATTATCCGCGGTTGAGGATTTAACCCGTGCTCAGCCGCGTGATTTGTCCGCGCGCCGGTGGCTGCTCCTCACTCGTTGCGGGTCGGTGACTCGGTGCCCACGTGACCGCAAGGACGTCGGCAAGTTCAAATCGAGCGCTTTAAAAAACGACACAGGCGGACGACGCACTCTACGTAAACAACCCCCTTTTTTGTACCCCAACTTGCTAACATTCAATTAACCCGTGCACTTGCTTTATCCTCGCTCTCGGGATAAACGAGCGTCGGCTGTACTATACACGTGGACATTGCCTGAAATCAAGCTGCTGCGGACTTACTACCGGGTGTTTTGTCCGTTAGTCCGCGTCCAACTTGAAAACCAAAGGTAGTGCGAGGAAACCCAATACCTCAAATATCTGCAAAACATTTTCCCTCTTTCGAAATGCAAGGGGTATTTTTTTATTTATTTTGTACGTAAGTGCGCCGTGGCCAGACCTGGAGAAGATAATTTTTTTTTCACAAATGGAAGAAACTACCAGCACGACAAATGCCGCCTCATTGCCATCTGCGAGGCGCGTAGCAGGAGGCGCAATGAGAAAATCGCAGACGGTGAACACACGTGCACGTTTGGACACGTCGCCAAGAGAGAGAGAGAGAGTAGGGACTGCAAACCATTCACAATATATCGATTGTGGAAAACGGACAATCGTGATCTCTGCATGTGGTGGCAAAGCAGCGCTGAAGGTTACCACCACAGGTTGTCGACTAATCAACTCCAACACAGCATGGGGAGATGTTTATCCAAAACTGGAATGACCAAAGGTTGTTAATTATTATTCCTATTCACCTAATTTGGAGTCGCACACCACTCTATTGTGAATACCTATTTTGCCTTCACAGACCAGAGATTATTAAAGTCATTCTTTGGGGTATTTCGGTAAAGTCAAATTGCCTATCCACTCACCCGTGACTGCAGGAATTCAAGTAAAGATTACTAAAGTCGTTGTCGATCCAATGGACGATGGCAAGCCACTGTGCTATTCTATTCTAGCGCAATGTCGAGGTCTGCTGTTGACCACGACGAGGCGAGACAGAAAGAGTTCATAGAGTTTGACTGTCCCCCCTCCATTGAAAGAGTACAAACAACAGTTGGCCTGCTAAATGCTCCATAGTTTAGCTTGCATGGCCACAGTCGCACTTACTGCTGTGGTTTGTCTTAAATTTTCCATCTATGTTGAAGTTGTTGAACTTCTTTCGCACCGTACGGAGCCAACCTTGCTAATCGGAGATGCGCACATCATCCTTTATGCTCACCGGACCGTTGACATTCTGACGATGGTGAGGCACTGTTAATGAAATAAGATATAAAAAGACGTACCCGGTCACCGAAACCTTTCGGCATGTTCTACTGGGCTCGAGTTTTCTTGTCATAAAAACATTTTTGAAAAATCGCTGAACAGCTGTGATAATCAATCCGTCGACACGGTACAATTTGGCTCGGTGACTATCTATCCAATTGCTTTTATTTTCAGTGTGCCAATATATATTAAGGTGTCAGTCGAATATCGGGAGGCAGTGCTGTATTGTCGTTGTGCGCAATAGCCGCGGGTTGACTTTATTTTGCCAGGAGAGAACCTGGTAAAATAAATAAAGTCTACAATATTTCCAAAGATAAAAGAGTTCAAAGCAGGAAAACGGAGGAGCCAAGGGTCCGGTTCGTTGCAGAAATCGGCAACAACAACAAAAAAATGCCACAGCACTCGAGCACTGCACACGGGAACGGGCATGCGGCGCACCCCGTCCCCAATACCAAACCCACCGACACACTTCGCCTCCCCGTGGACGTCTTCGAAATAGTTCAGGGTTTTCCGGAGCACGTAGCCGTACCTGGCTCCTGCACGAGCGGGGCGAGCAGTCTCGAGGAACAAAACGGGCACAGCGATCGTGGTGGGGCCAGCCCGGCCCGGCCGAACGGCCGTTCAGCGCGAGAGGACGTCTCTCTCACAGGCAACAGTTCACCCACCGCCTTCGACTACCCCGCCACCCCAACACCGGCAGCGATTCGATGAATATCCACACGGTCATTGGTCGTGGTGTCATTGCTTTGCTCTTCTAATTTCGTCTGCTGTTTTTCGTGTCTCGTTTGCGCACTTTTTTTCCCCCCCACCCCACTGGATAAAAGTAACGTGACCATGTACCCAGGATGCAATGGGACTCGTTTGGTCAAGGTGCCCCCCGCCCTCCACCCCACCCATGCCCTGGTGGTGCTGCCCTGGCTGCTGAGGCTGTCCCTGGGGATCGTCGTTGGTGTTGGGCCCCGGAATGAGCTCTCTTCTCTCCCTCTGTGATTCCCTCTAACCCCCCCGCCCCCCCCCCCCTCTCCTTACCACCCCTCGCCCCCTTAATCCTAATGGGATTTTGAATTTCCACAAAAACGTCGAGATGCTGTTATTTTTATGTTTTTTTTTAAAGACTCAATAGATCAACAAAAAATTGTAATTGAAAATGTTTTTTTAGTTCAATTACTCAATCCCCTTTAAAAATATCAAACTGTCTCCTGAAGGCAGGAAACCCCCTGCAAGCCACGCCCGCTGTGACGCGGCTAATTATACCGACGACGTCTCTCCAAGCCTCGCCCGTCCATCACCTCCCATCCAGCAGCACGCGTCTGAACAGAGGCGACACCTTTTCCAGCCAACTCTTCTCGTGTTGTCCGTCGAGCCGAGCAATCGAAACGATAACCGTCACTTAAATAATCGTGTTTCAGCCCAGCTCGAAATTATCTGCCCGATAAATCCACATCGCAACGTACGGATTTCCACAGGGGGATCATCACAAAGCTATGGGAGCCTGCGGATTGGGGGGGGGGCAGGAGATGAGGAGGATCGGGGGGGCCACCCCCCGACCCCCCCCGCGCGGGGGGGTGCCAAGGGCACCGCCAGGGGGGGGGGCAGCACCCACCTTCCTGCATGGGGGCGGCCGCGGTCTGCAGTTTGATGACGTCTCCCTTCCTAAAGCTGAGCATGATTTTGTTGTCGGTGAAGTAGCTCTTCACCGCGATCACGTACGCAGAGTTCTGCGCGATGACAACAACAACAACAAGACACATCTCACTTGGGTGGGGTGGCGGGGGGCGGTCGAAGCCCTAACCATAACCCATGAGAAGTAAAAGGTGCAGCCCTGCAATGGCTTGCTCACGCCACTGCTGGTGGACGGGCATCCACCACGGGCAGCTCCTTGAGAACCCACGCTCGAGAGCATGTTTTTTTTTTTGCATGTTCACCACAAGTACATGTGGTTAATGCAGACATGATTCCTTGCAAAGGGTTTCTGTTTGGTGTTTTAACATCTTAACACCTGTTTTAGTGCCAGAAAGGGTAAAACCTATTCTTATACACGTACATCTTCTAATAACCTCCACGATCTCTCACGGAGGCCCTCATCCAAGAAGGACGCTACGAGTTCACGTCGTAGCAAACAGCTGCTGCACAGCCCGGCCCGGCCCGGTCCGGCAGGGCGTGAAGCCTGAGGCCTAGCTGATGAGGATCGCTCACCCTCATGAGCTCGGAGCAGTAGAAGTCCACGAGCTCCTTGATCTGGCTGGCTTTGGGCGAGTAGATGGTGATCTGCTCGTTGCGCATCGCGAACTCCAAGGTGACCTTGTTGGCGATGGTCACGTAGAGGATGTCGGCGTAGCTGTTTGCGAGAGGTCAAAGAGCACCACGGCGGCTTGGGATGAGGAAACGATTTGAGAAACTGGCACAACTTTTGCAATTTTGTTTTTATTATTTTTATATCAGCGTTGGAAGCGTGGAAGTCTGCAGTCATTCTCAGCTGATGCAGCGATGTGGTGATTGTAGAGATGTGAAAGAAAACGACAAGATTTGTTGCTTGGCTTCTGCAGCGGGAAAAACAACACCGAAGCCTTCTGCGCCACGCCTGGGATAGCTCGGCACGGCCCCGGCATGGTTCAGTTGTGCAGTGGAAAAAAAGTTGCTCGTCTACACCACGGTGATTCGGCCTGTCCGAGCAGTGTTGCAGCTTGTGCTGGACCAGCGATCGGCAAACTGCGGCTCCGGCGCTGCGTACGGCTCTCTGAGGGACTGCCTCGTGACGTCATTTATTCAAGGACCGCCGTCTCGCATTCATCACACGGTGCATTGGGCCTCTTGAAATATTGAGTTGTGTTTTTTTACTACTACCGAAATCGAAAAAAATGTGGTTCTTCTCGTCGTTTTGTTTGGCGACCCCCTGGTCTAGACCAGCACACCCCGCTCACCTGTAAGGGGCTAGGACCTTGATGTACATGGTGTTAGCCCCGGCCAGCTTCACGATCTTCACCAACTTGATCCCCTTGTGGGATACGGCCAGCATCTGGATGTCGATTCCGATCGGGCCCTGCGTGGAGAGAGAAAAAAACCCCCAACTCTTCATTCATTCGTCTTCCTCACTCTGGTACCGCCACACTGGAAGGGGGTGACCGAGATAATGCCGGCGGGGAGGACTGGGGGGGGGGGGGGGCCGGTGGCTATGCATGTGGGATCTGGCACTGTGGAGGCAGCGAGGGTCGGTGGATTACACCAATCCTGTAAAACTCCTCTTCGCTTAGGCGTCGAGGAGGAGCCCGTACGCTGGCTTACCTGTTCCATCTGCATGGGATAGAGTGTTGCTCCCTCGCTCCCGTGGGTTTTCTTTGGACACTCCGGTTCCCACCCACACGAAAAAACCCTCATTAATTGGCCGGTTACACCTTAATATAGGGTGCTTCAAAAAGATGTTAACACTTATATGGGGGATTCATATTCTTAGGTTTTTTCGATAAAAACACGTAGGTAAAAAAATTCAAATTGATACAGCTGTCGTGGCTGTGACGGTTCCACCTGAAGACGGAAGCTTGTGTTGCCTCCGAAACGTCGTGATTTTTATTTTATTTTATTAATTTGAATTTTTTTACCTACGTGACTTTACCGAAAAAACCTAAGAATACTTATATGGGGCTATTGTTTTTAATGGAAAAGGAACGGATAATACACTGTAACATGATACCAAAGGTATTTTAATAGCTTTAAAAAGTCAAAGTCTCCAGCTGTTCGCCATCATTGTCAACACATGCCGAGAACCTTCTCTAGGTGATCTCCAGAGCCCGGAGGCACATTTCTTGTGGCATTGTTGCAAACTCTCAGAAGTGTAAAAGAAATGTTGAAGCACCCTGTATATAGAGGACTGCAGAGCTTGAGAGGGGAATTTAGTGCCAGTTCACGGCCTGGGCCACTCTCTCTGCGAGAGCGAGCAAACGCTGTGCAGTGGCGGCGCAAGTGTTACAAATAAGTTGAAATTATTATAAAAATGCGGATGAGTTTTTCGCCCCCCAACTAAATTTTTTCCCTTCTCCCTGCTCCTCCAGGAACGAGGGGGCGCTGCTCACCGCCGCCGGGAAGAGACGGGAGAAGTAGGTATCCCACTGGTCCCGTGCGGCCATCACGATCCTCTTCTTCACCGTGTCGTCCTTGGTGGGCGTGTTGGGCGTCACCTTGCACTCGTCTGGACGCAGCGTGACAAATAAAAGTCAACGCCAGAACCGCCGTCGTCGGTGGGCACGTGACGACGCTTTGAGCCGTCGATTCAAATCTTAAGCCGGTTCGCGCCGTATTAAGAAGGGAGCGAAGATAAACAAGGGATATCCATTATGGAGGTTTTTTGGGTTATATCGCGTAAAAATATGAATGTGTCGTTAAGCTCGCCACCACCCGACATTGCTCATTTGTAAGGTTTGTCGCGTAAACAAAATGCGCCAATCCGTTACTAGTTCACTGCACCGGTGTGTTGAAGATTAAACCCACAACATTTACAATTCAAGTACGATAGCCTGATGAGGCTGGCCGTTGGTCGTTGTAAACAAAACAACTTCTTAAAGGCTCTCCCACCTCTCTCATCTGGCTTTTTGAGCGACACCGAGATTTCCGCGGCGCCTTCAGAGCACGCGGTCATTCACGTCCGCGTGAAATATCGCGCACGTTATAAATTGCATTGTCGTCGTCGTTGTTGTTAAAAAAAAACGTGAATCAAATATGGGCAAATGTAGGGCTCAAACGACCACCGACCCAGCAGGATCCTCATCCTGTGGCACTCCTCCTTGGTGATCCTCATGCAGGAGTTGGAGAAGGTGTCGTGCACGATCTGAGGAAGCACACGGATGCGCCATCAGTCTCGACCTCGCGTGCGTAAAGTTCCTCTAAAAAAACAAAAAACGCCTGGGTGCTTTCTGGGATATCGGGCGTCCGTTCCCTACACTTTAAACACGCGGGTAAAAAAAAGTGGCTTTCCGGCCGCGCATGGAACGTCAACCGATAATTAATCCAGATTTCTGAATAATGGGAGATTAATAGAGCGAGATGGCATCATGGCGATGAATCGTTGATGCAACCTGCAGGGAAAATGTGCTCTCATAAATCGCCACGGTTTCATCCATGCTGGGATGGTGACGGTAGCATTCAATGTTTAAAAATAGATATAAACTATTTTATTTACCAGGTCAAGCCCCCCCTGTGCTACTAGCTCTTTTTCAGAAGCAACTTGGCCACGTACGATAGCTCAACCAAGTGGCTTATCGTGTGGACATTTTTATACTGGCCAAATAATCGAAAACCCACGCGTTTCCAAATCAGATTCGTGTGAGCACGTCGAAGCATTGACCCCGTGACCTATTCCCTGAACAAGCCACTCGGTGGCAGCTCAGCGCTCTGACCCCCAAGCCACCCAGACCACCACGTTTCACAAACGAGAACAGTGACCCTGATCTGCGTCGTCATCATCGCCGTCGTGCGAGCAGTGGGAAGTCGCGGTGGGGGGGGGGTCATCACGGTACCTGCTGTACCAGCAGGTTCAGCACGGCTGGATTGTTGAGGCTGTCCTGGGCGTCCCCACGCCCAGGACCCCCAGGGGGGCGCAAAGTATCTTGTCACCAAAGAATGTGCGTTGAACTTCTTTGACACCGTACGTAGCCAACCGTGATAATCTGTGGGTTTCTATGGGTCTGTGGGTCTCTAAATGTACTGCATGTTGAACTTCTTTTGCACCGTACGTAGCCAACCTTGCAAATCGGAGGTGCGAGGGAAGGCCAACAAACTAAATGCAAAAAGCAGTTCTCAAGAAATGAGTGTTCAATCTAGATTATTAAAAGTGCATATAGCTCCAGTGGCTTCCTAATATCAGAAGGAAGAGCATTCCAGACGGCCGCGGAAACAGCGCATATCTGAAAGCGCCGCACGATGATGCGGTGACCGTATTTTGTTTGATGGCTGAGCCAAAAGCCGCCACCATCGCCGCCGCTGCGAGAAATGTTGGCATGGATCAAAGTTCACGTTTTATTTGTGTGACCAGGGGGGAACTCAGGAGCACAAGGGATGAGGCTCCATTTGTCAGAGTGACATGCATCACCAACATGACAAAACGCAAAAGTAAATGAAGAACAGCCGGGAGG
This sequence comes from Entosphenus tridentatus, assembly GCA_014621495.2. Lineage (NCBI taxonomy): Eukaryota > Metazoa > Chordata > Hyperoartia > Petromyzontiformes > Petromyzontidae > Entosphenus > Entosphenus tridentatus. Next base: position 2,194,129 of record CM025641.2, on the reverse strand, counting down.
GGCTATGGCCATTCTACACAGCACATACAGCACAAGGCCCATTGCCTAAAACATCACCTTTTAAAAATATATTTTTGTCCTTTGAAGACCAGAGAGCGTTTATTGACGAACGTGTTGAGTTTGTTGTCGCTGTTAATTGTGCTTGTGCCCCACTGCCAATGCAGCAGCCGCAGCAGCCGCAGCAGCATCACCAAATAATTTATTTCATTTCGCTACGCGTCCGTCCCATGCGTATGTCTCTCACGTCATCACACCTCTATCCTTTGTCCACTCTCGCCACGTCTCTACTTCACGTTGGTATCTCCTCTGTCACGTTATTGGTGTGCCTATGTTTGTATATCTCTATGTATCTCTGTGATATCTGTCTGCTTATATGTCTATCTATATGTCTCTGGTTCTGTGTTTTATCTCTCTCTCAAATTTAGCATTCTCAGGAAGAACGTAATCAACCAGGTAGGGTGTTGACTGTTATGTTATCCGACTCTCTGTTGTATTACATTACATTTCTAAGTATACTAAATTTGTGTTTCTATTTCATTTATACCTGATGATGATTGCTTGTGTTGCAATCGAAACGTTGTATGCTAGTATTTAATTTATTATTTTATATTTATACGTCACTTTACCGAAAGAACCAAAGAGTACGTTATTGCGAGTTGATGAAGTGAAAGGTGGGGGGGGGCATCATTGGACCAGCAGTTCCACTGGGAGGGAGCAAGCGAGGACGGAGCGAGCGAGCCGGCGTGGGAACGGAGCGAGCCATGCCTCTTTGCGCAGGAAGAGCTTCCAGCGCACGTCCGTGTAGCTGTAGAAGTCTTCGTTGTACCATGGATGCAGCTCCGTGTGGATTCGCTCGTCTTCGGCCAGACTCGGGCCGCCCCCGCGCGGCTCCGCCGGCCTCACTGGGCGGCACAGCGACGATGGCGGGGAATGACGAGAGAGGGACACGGTGAGAGAGACACGGTGAGAGAGACACGGTGAGAGAGAGACACGGTGAGAGGGACGCGGTGAGAGGGTTGCGGTGAGAGGGACGCGGTGAGAGAGAGACACGGTGAGGGACGCGGTGAGAGGGACAAGATGAGTGTGGAACACAAAGACACGGTGAGAGGGTGGGACACGACGAGAGAGAGACGGCGAGAGGGAGACACGGCGAGAGAGACGCGAAAGCTCACCTCCGTCCATGGCGTCGAACCGGGGCTCGGCGGGTGACTTCGGCGCTTCGACGCTGGCGGCGCCGGGCGAGGCGGTGGCTCCCAGGGCGGCCGCCACGCGCACCATCGCCTGGGTGAGCGCTGGCGGAGCACGAACACGGAACGCGATGCTCCTCGACGCGCCGTGGTCTCACGACACCCCCCCACGCCACCCCGCCTGCGCCATGACGGCAAGCCGGAGCGATGTCCCCGCTCGGTGGTGCCCCAGCTCGCGTTTTAAGAGCCCCCGAAGCTAGCAGTGCTATGGTGGGGGCGAGTTCTAAACATTTAAATAAACACTTTTTTCTTCTTGGTTCTTTCGGTAAAGTCACGTAGAATGGAAATAATAAAATAATATCATGGGACCTCCTTTGCCAGTACCAAAATATACCAATAGGGTTTTTCCCCTTTTTTCTGGCAACAAAACTGACACCTTTTGCAAGAAATCATGTCTACATTAACCGCAATACTTGCAGTCAAATGCAAACAAAAACACAATACTCTGGTAAT
>CM025641.2:2150449-2174698 GCA_014621495.2 Entosphenus tridentatus | reverse complement strand
TCCCTTCTACGTGACTTTACCGAAAGAACCAAGAAGATGAATCCCTGCAGTCACGAAAGCTTTAAATCGAAAGATCCTACCTAATTCGACGCAAAAGACTGTACAATACACACTAAAATCATCATTCAGACTCTCGCGACGAAAGCTTGATGGCACGGGACCTTCTCGATCCACCGACCTCTGGCGGAGGACCTGCTCCCCCAGCTTCTCCCCCGTGGTCCACGAGTCCAGTCCCACGGTGGCCACGTTTCCTGAACAAAGACGACAAAGATCAAACAAAGACAAAGATCCCCCCTATAGCCTTGACAGACTGTTGGGGAAAGTGCCGTTAGCGAGCACCTATGAAGGCCGGCACGGCACACGAGGGGGTGGGTGGCCAGCACCACGCTCGACTGCCTTTGTCTCCCCAGTGGCGATGTTAACACACCGCACCGGGTGCTCATTTGAGGGCTAGTCAACCGAGGGGAGGCCCAGGGCCGATTCAGAAAATCGTCACTGGCGGTGTTGGCCCTGAGCGGGAATTGCATTCGGGTTGCCGGATTCGAAGCGCAGCGCACAAAGCGTTGCGCTACCGCTGTGTTGGGTTAGGCCTACGTCCATCGGTGAATTGATTGAGGATGGCTGGAATATATTATTACGCTACATTCAAGCACAGATTTCACACTTGCAACCTCTCGAAGCCAAATTTCGCCAAGAAAGCGCAAGGTGCACTGCGCTGTGAAAGAGTTCCGAATGGATCCTTCGTCTTACGAACCATGGCAATCAAAACAAATACGAATGGACCGTGCCAATAGAGCCTGCCATTATACCTTCGAGAGAGGAGCTCTCTTTCGAGAGAGAGCTCCTCTCTTGTAGGGGCCTTTCCGCCAGCACCGGAGTGAGCGGGCAAATAGCAAGCCTGCATCTTGATCTCACATCCACGATGTAGGTTTGAGCCACTGCAAAGCACCGCTGGTGGGCTGCTTGCCGTGTGTACGCTCCGGGTCAGGTTGCTCAGCAGTCGGAAGGTCGCTGAAGTTTAAATCCTGGCTGGGGGTTGTCTCAGCCCATGATCCCCCCACTGGGATTGATAAAATTAGTGCCGCTTTGTGGAGACTTCAATAGTGGTTGTGCTATGGTTAAACTCGCCCCTGCCATGGAAATGTGGAATCGTGGATAATGATGGTTGATAATGATGGCGGTGGTTGTCCACTGTGATAATGATGATCATGAAATGGTGATGATGGTTGTACAGAATAATGATTACGGTGGTGGTTGTCTCGAGTGACGTGGCCGATGAAGTTAGCGACAGTTGCCCGGAGCGACGATGAACTTTATGAGTGAATACGTGGTTCATTTTTCAGGACCCAAAATATGTCCAAATTGTCGTGTGGATCAACAATTCTGAATTCTTCACTGGAATGGAGACCAGTGGGCGGGGAAGTGGGTCTAAATGGTTGATATGAAGCAACTGACGGTGGTGACGACAATGACGCTGTGACTAAAATCGCATCAAGAATGCTCCATGCCCTGAGTATACTACTGCACTAAAGTTAGCTCTCTTTATAGCGCAAGTATTGCCAACCTTTGCACCCAATTATTACCTCTGCCAACAGTGCCCTATCAGATGCTTGTTAATATATAAGCTTGTACTGTACACTATTCATAAACGCGCATTCCCGTTTGTAAACTCTAACTTTATAGGCGCGCGTGTGTGTGTGTGAACACTGGAAGTGACATTATTTTTTGCTGTAAGTGTATTTTAGTTTTTATTTTTCAATTATTTTTATTACACACGTGCTATTGGCATCAGGTCACAGACGTGAAGGATCCATTGCAGAATACAGAGCAGAGCAGAGCAGCCGCGTGCATTCTCAGAGAATGGCTCGTGGAAGTGGATATCGAAGAGCTACCTCTTGAGCTTCCTGAAAGTGTGACCTCTGATCCACACGGCAACGGTTAGCATGAGATTTAAAGCAGCGTAAAATTTTAGGTTTAAGCTGCCCTATAAATGAAACCAATGAACATTCCAGGCTGCAACGTGACATTGTGTGTGCGACTGTAGTCTGACAAAGCCACGGTCACACGCACAGGACACGGACACTGTCAGCAGTATCTTCTTCGGACACAAACAATACTTTTGTGGTTTATTTAGCTATAATCGTAGACTGAAATGCATTTTTTTTTGCCAAATTTCAGCTTTATAACCATTATCGGACATTGTAAAAATGTCCATCAGTCACTCAGTCATGATTGTCCGTGCATACCATAAGGTAACACTCAAAGCTTTGCACACATGGATTCAAGAATCCAATGCTGTACAGCCATCTCCTGGCCACCTCACAGCTGTTTTGCTTTGGTAGCAAACAAATATCAGTTCGTCAAACACCTTCATCTACTGAGTTGGTTTTCGTTAGTCCTGTTGCAACAACTTTTCGACGCGTCTTCTGGCGGGGGTTGTACTGCACGTTGTCCGACGTTTCGCTCCAAGTGCTGGCAGCTCCTTCGGAGAATGAATGGAGCAGATCGTATTCTCCCCTAGACGAACTAAAGTGGACGGCTTCTGCTGCTGCTGCTGCTACTGATCCCAGCACGTGATGCGAAAACATCGGGCACCGTGCCGAACGACACATGACACGCACACGGAAAACAACATTGGCGAGCCACACGTTGGCACAATCCGTGACAGGCTGACGACCTCTGCGTGGGCGTGGGATGGAAGCTGCAACTCGACAATAAGATTCAACAACCTTCTCGCGGAGAAAAGAGCAAACTGCCACACACGCCAGCTTTTAGATAACCATCGAACAAATACGGTCACTACATCTTGCAAGTTACTCGGCCGTTTTTCTCCCACTCGGTTATGGGCGACGCTTGTGTTCGCGAGCCAACACAAGCGCCCGGAGTTTGCGTGATGGTTTCTGCTCCCTCCTCTGATCTCGTCAAGGAGCATAAACCATCAACCACGCGAACTCCGCTTCATTGTCGCAGCAGCAGCGGTAGTGGCAGCAGAGGCTTTTGACTCAACCATCGAACGAAGACGGTCGCCGCGTCACGCGCTTTCAGATGCGCTTCCGCGGCCGTCTGGAACGCATCTTCCTTGCGATATTAAGAAGCCACTGGAGCTATGCACTTTTAAATAAAAGTTGAAAACTCCTTTTTTTTCACCATTTGTTTAGTGTAGTTTGTCGTCCGTCCCCCCGCACCTCCGATAAGCAGGGTCGGCTACGTACGGACGCGCGAAGGAAGTTCAACACGCACGCATACGTACCTCGTGCCTCTGCAACATTGGAAGCAAAACGGAGAGAGCGAACGAGCTAGTTTGCGGTTGTTCTTTTGTTTGGTTCCCCCCCAACCCCCCACCCCCGCTGCCAGAATCTGTGCCGCTGGCCGTACCGTCGAAGGAGTGGACGCTGACGGTGGTGCGGGCGCAGCGCTGGTTCGCCGTCCACTCGAGGAAGGTGGAGGGGAACTGCCGTGAAGTCTCGGGGTCCCTGACGGCCTCGGACGCCCCCTGGATCAGCTTGCGCTGGCACAGGGACTTGAAGCCGTTCATCGCGTGGTCCGACACGTACCTGCGCAGCGCGCGTAAAGCGAGGCGCAAGCGGGGGGGGGTGGGCGACCGTGAGTTCGCGAACGCACGCCCGGTACCCACGGGGACCACCATCGCCGCCTCCAGGCGGACGTTAAAAAGATCCCCGTGGCGTCATTCGACAGCGAGTGAGCCGCGCGTGCCGGCATCGTGGTCCAACTGTTATGTGCCAACTTTGAGAAGCGACTCGCAACCCCCCCCCCCCCCACCCCGCCCCCCCCCCCCCCCTTACTGGCAGGATAACGGCCCGTTCTGTAGGCCAGTGCTGCGCACATCCTCGTGCCGTATAGGGACAGCTGCCGCTGGGGGTCCCCTTGCCTGCACTGTAGCAGGGCCATTGGAATGGTTGAGGCGGGACGCGAGGCGCTTTTAGTCGCTGAAGTACTGAAGCGAGCGCAACTCTAAATATGATCGCGAATGTGTGAGATTTACCGACTGGCGCTGATAGAGGCGACAATCGGTCAATAACAATGTCTCTCGTTTGCATTTATTACCTGATTTATGCGTCTTCTTTCTACCATTCCGAGCGCGCATCTCTCCACGCTTCTTTGTGCGCTCATCACATTTGATTTCCCCCTAATTTTCTTTGTCAGCGCCCATGTTCATAATCCCGAAGTCATCGTGCAACCTCGACACATTTGTCAACAGCACTGTGACCTTGAAAGAAAATGTATAATAGGCAACGGTTCAAACAATAGCCCTTCTTCATAGCGCATAACTAGAGAGGTCGGAGAGACTGAGTGAATTAGACACGGTGCTTTACACCATGGGGCATGATGGGTATTTAATTAGTGACCGTTGAGTAACAGACAAGTATTCCTCCATCAACTAATTGGTATTCAAAGTAGAATTATAAAATGTTGCTGGCACACTGCATTCTGGGTAGAACTGCTATACGGAAGTCAACACTATCACGATTAGCATAATATGCTTAGCGATGCATTCCTGGGCCCAATTTCTATTTTAATAGGGCTATGTAATAGTGGGTCATATGCACTGATTGAAAAAGTTCCTCTTGAGGTACGATGTTATTGTTGTATTTCACTGAAAGCACTCCCTCGCTATTAATATGCAAATTTAGACCATCTTTCATGGCACTGTGTCTCGTTGTCGGTGTACCTCTGTGAATCTTTAACTCTCCTCATCCGCGAGATCATAAACATGAGACGCCACAGAAGTCGGGTCGAACATTTGTAAGTGCGCAACAACTGCACGGTACATTCCTTCGCATTCATTAGCTTCCCAAGTTATAAAATAGAGACATTGCTCGATATGTTATGAAACCGGCAACGTAAAGCAAGTTCAGCCTTAATTTTATGTTCTTATTTAATGTACGCTCATGTACCCAGGAAAGCCTCACCGAGTCTCCCGACTCTTTTCCAGGTTTTCACAGAAGTGGAGTAGTGGGGGGCGATGATTTCTAAATATATTCCAATTGTGGGTAATTTTTTTAAAGTTGGAATTTTTTTATATTGGAAAATTTGGGACCACCAGCCCACGGTGGTCTATTCTTGGGAACAACGTTAACAGCCACTGAGAGGCGGATGGCACGTATATTTTACGGTTCACGCACCCGGCCTATTAAATCAGGGCGGCCGCTGGAATCGAACCGCGAAGCTCTGCGACCAAGCTGCGAACACGACGCCGCTGAGCCCGCGTCACCGCCCCCAAGTAGAATAAAGAAATAACGAAACACGAGCGAAGATTAAGCTCGCCGCGAGTTGATCAACACCCTATCAGCCGAGTCATACGATGAACCAGATTGTTGAAATAACTTTGAAACAACTCATTCCTAAAGATAAAATGATTCCTTGAAGTTGGCTATATAAAAGTGCAAATACAGTATTGACAGGTCGAAAATCCTCCACTCTAGTACCCAGTTAGGGCGGCTAAGGTGCTTGCGGTCACGGGCAAGTGCGTCGATTGGGGGCCATTTTGAAGTGCGAGGCCTCACATGGCCGCCAGACGCACTAAATAAGTTGAGGGGCGGATACGACACCATGGGCCGTAGGTTTCCCACCACGAGGGTTGCCACCTCTAAGATCAAACAACGAAAGGACCAGGTCATATCACGAGGACAAAAATATCTCACGATATCAGAAGACGGGGAGAACTACAGTCCACCGCAATGCGTTATCTCTCACGGAGCATCGTCAATTAACTGACAAATACAGAGGCACTTTAAATGTCCCGGGGAAGACTTACAGATCTCCCACGACAGCGGCTCCCTCAACAAGAGGACGACCATGCGGAAAACCAGGACAGGTGGCGACGCTACCCACCCCTGATCATAGAGCCCACCACGAGCCCTTGGCACTGGGTGCCACGGGGGTGTGGGGTGTGTGGGGGGGGGGCCTCACTTGAGCAGGTACGGTCGCAGAATGGGCGGCACGGCGAAGCAGCCGAGGCAATTCGCGAGCAGCAGCCAGCCCCGGCGCGCGCTCGCTGGGTCCGGGTTCTGCCACGTCTGGTTGGCGAGCTGGCACAACACCTCCTGCCGCAGGCCGGGGATGTTGATGGCGCGCTGTACCACGTAGCTGCCCAGCAGGAACTCCTGCATGGGGCTCATGGTGCTGTCCGCCATGAAGCGCATCACCTGCGGAGCGGGAGGAGGCCAATTGTCAGGATGGGAATGGCGCTCGACATTTCCGCGCCGAGACAACTGTGTGTCAGTACGACAAAATCACCCTGACTGTACCCGATATCCTCGAATCTCAGAGGACACGGAGCGTCCGTGTTTGAGAACTTCCCACGCAAGCGGATATCACAGAACTACCTCTAAAAATTCCTTAAAGTGATCTCTGTCCCATACAGTAGGGGAGAGCACTGGTGGAGCAAGTGGGGGGGTGGGGTAGCACGTGCTCCCCCAATGATGCGATCGAAATCCATAATTTCGATCGGATCATTGGGGTTTATTAGTAATAGATCGGCATTTTGCGACCCCCACTGCCACCGTGTAGCATGTTATTATGTGCCATGGGCTCTATGAGATGATAGGACAATAGTCCGAGTCCATAATTGGCAATAAGTAACGGCAAAGCAGTTAAAAGTGACTCACAGAATTGTGCGCATTTGCGTATGCAGTCCACACGACTTCCCTGAAGGCATTCACCTTCAGCGAGCGCGATGCCGATCACACAACGCGGTTCGAATTCGACCCTCGATCGATGGCTGCGCCATCACCGCACACGCGTCGAAAAAAAAGCAAGGGACAAGTCCTTACTTACTAACAATTCCTCTATCATTTTTCATTTCTGGAGGAGTTTCCCCCCTACCTGAAAATCCTGGCTCCGCCATTGGGGGAGAGCACTTTATCAAACGCCCTGTCACATGGGAATAATGACCATTGCATGGTAGTCACACCAATTGAACACGTAGGCTTTCCCGACCAATTTCAAATCTGGCTGTCACCTGATGAAGCTGGTTGTAATTACTGGAGAAACATCGTGCTCAGATTGTAAATGCTGTGGATTTGCTCTCCAACACACCGGTGTGCTGTACTAGTAACGAATTGGCACGTTCTGTTTGCGTGACAACCCTTACTAATTGGCTGTGTCAGCTGGTGGCGGGTTTAATGACGCATTTATATTTACGCGATCTAGCCCAAACAAACCTATATTATGACTCAAACCAATACTCTGTTCATTCTCACAACTGGCATTTCACTAAATTAAGTACAGAACCAAATTTTCTGAGATGGTTCATTGTGTGTAGTCATTGGTGAGCACAACAACTCGCTGCACTTGAGAACCCAGTTTTATCCAGGCGGCTGCCTCAATCTGAACCCAGGATCTCAGCAGCGATGCCAGCTCAGCGTTTGGACCTCTGAGCCACACGGTCACCTCAAATAAACTCCGAACATCTGAACAAAGCGGTTGAGAAGGATCCGTTTGAAATGGTTTGCATAAATATCGCTTAAAATCAATAGAGAAAACGCATGCCAGCTTCACACAGAAAGCATTAGCACCTTGATAATCACAGTACAGTATTACCGTACGAACCTCAAACAACGTTAACGGTTAACACTGATGTAGTTTTTGCTCGGAACACTGTCCTGTAGAGTCTCAAATGTGTAAACCGACCCTGATGATGCCAGTGAAACGCCCCTTGTACCCAATTGTTAAAACGTTGTGGATTGCGCTCCAAAACAACGGAGTACCAAAGCAGGAAATAAACTGGCACTGTAGCTCCCGTAACGTTATTGATTGGCTGCGTCGGGTGGAGGAGGGAATGTTGTTTACGACACACATTTTACGGACGCAATCTGACCCAAGAATCAATTGTAAGTCGTAAGAGATCGGTCGCGAAAGCCTACGTGGCTACATTTAGAGCGGGGTCTCTAAACTCCGGTCCTCGTAACCCGGTCCACGGTCCAGCCTTACGCAACTATCGACCATCAAGTGCGTGGGCAGTGTCCAGAAGCTCCACGTTGCGCACCAATTGAAAAGATTGGTAATCGCAAAAAGGTGGACGGTGGGAGGAAGTGGATGGAGGACTGGAGTTCAGAAAAGCTGCCGACTTCCCAAAAATGTTTAACGACTGAAGAGTTGACACGCTCTCCTCTGAAACGAGCATAAATCAAGTCGCATTAAAATATAGTAATCAAAGCTGGGCACAACCAGCACGCGCACCCAATCACGTAACACCAAGCTCTAACTGTTTTTACAGTCACGCGTGAAAGCATTTGCTGAATAAATAAATTCACCAAGGATTTTGGCAGAGGTGACCAATGTTACGACTCGTCACATTGTTAGCAAACAGCACGGGGGGTCAGAAAAATCTGATTTGTTTTTAATTGCACATAAACGGCTTTGGGGAATGATTTAAATGTTTTAAAGTCAACTTGTAGTACGGCATTTACTGCGAAAAGTCTCTTGGATTGGGCCTCACTTTCATAAAGGACATCTCGTTCCCCTTTACCGAGGCATAGGACTGCAGGCTTGACGTTGAGCCAATCGCAAACAACATCCGCACAAACGGCGTCATGTCACCTCGCGGCGTGAGCTCACCAGCTTGAAGATGGATATGGCTTCCATCTGCTCCTCCTCTGTGATGACCTTGGTGAGAGTCGATTCCACCGGAGGTCCAAGGTAGCCGAAGCATCCGTTCTGCGAGCAACAAGCACAGCGATTGGGAGGGCGGGGGGTCCAACCTGAGGTGACGTCCTGAGGGCATCCTCTGGCCGTGCGCAGGCCGAGAGCATCTCACCATACGTCGCAAACGCCGATTACGTACACGTACAGCCCCTTCCGTCAATCCACTGCTGGATGAGGGTCTCCGCACAACGCCGCGCGGGTCGTGAGGATTATTCTGCCGTGCTTCACCCGCCGCTCATCAGCGTGGGCTGGCCAAGGCGTGGGACCGCAGACATGGAAGCGTAGATGTCGAGAACGATGGGGATTTCTACAGCCCAACACGTAGCCCTGGAGCGGCCGATGGCAATCTGTCTGTGCAAGGCGGGATTGCCCCACACTGCTTAGCTTCTGAGATCTGACGAGTATCGGGCACATTCCGTGTGATTGGCCTGACGGGCAACGTCAATTACAATGCCAATTTTGTATCCAGGAAAGCCTCACCGAGTCTCAACTCTTGTTTTCAGGAGGGTCCTGCATTGGGATGTTTGGCCTCATACTGATGAGTGTTTGACCTCATATGGAAGGAAACCAGAAAACTCGAGAAAAAACACAAACGTGAGATCCAACGAGATAATGCGCAATTAGCGTGATTTGGTGGTAGGCAGTGGACTCACGTTAATCTTTGCCATACTTATATTGTGGCTGGCCTGCTATGACCTGTTCTACAAGGAACCAACGCAACGAAGTACCCCCATGTACCCTGAACAGACTTTTGGGGCAAATGCTGTTCGCGAGTAGCACCTATGAAGGCAGGGGCGGCCCACCAGGTACTCATTTGAAGCTGAGTCGACCTAGGGGAGGCCCAGGACCGGTTCAGATAATCGTCACCTGGTGTTGGCCGTGAACTCGGGCCGCCGGGTTCACAGCTAACCGCGACACTGCCGTGTCCCACAAGGCAACGGGGACCCCACCCACCATCGAACAAACACCGACGTTAATCATTGACGTGACCAAGGTGCCTTCTACGGGTGCCACTCTTTTGGTCGGTGACATGAACAGCAGACTGGGAAGGAGGACTACTCTGTGACTGTCGCGCAGGGGGAGGGGGGGGGGCTCCACGGGCTCACCTTGAAGGCGCCCTTCGAGAACTTGGAGAAGGGGTGGCTGTTGATGTCACGGGGGAGGTCGTAGACCCGCGTGTCCCTCATGGGAGGTGGCGACATGAGCCTGACCTTGTCGCTGTGCATGTGGTACTTGCCTGCGGTAACAACGACAACAACAAAATAAGTAATATTTAAAAAAATACTTTTTTTTAAACACGCTTTAATGAAATGTACCGTACGAGTATTGGCAGAACTCCACGACTCCAGGAAGTGGCCCCGAAGCTTGCCATAACATAATGGACCGTGGTGATTTACAGCCAACGTCAGTTGAGCGTGGACAATTAGACCCAAGCCGGAACATAATAAATAAAAAAGATTGTTTAAAAATAGATATTTTTTTATTTTTAATGATATAATATAGTATTGTCATCAGTATGACATACGTGTACGAAGTTTGCAGTCGATACGACATTGAAAAGTGGGTAAAAATTGAGTTACAAGATTTGAGGATACAAGACCCTGAGTTAAATAAAAGCGTCGCCTTGTCAACGGGGCAACTTACACGGCGAGATTTAAAAACCGTGCGGGCAAATAATATGAATGCGAGCAAAAAAATAAATGAGACGTTCAATCTGTAATTCTTTCCAACATACCTTTGTGCTCAGACGTGTGTGTGTGTGTGTGTAAACGTAAGGATGTAAATAACCCATGGAGTACGTTTGCGATTAGATTGAAACAGAAAGAGGCACACATGGATTAAAGAGGATACACACATCGGAGACATTGTATTTTACTTTATCAGGCAGTTGATAGCTCATGACTGATGGTGATGATGATGTTAATTAAAAGTGACTTGGGCCTACCCCGGTTACTCTCATTCCATTGCCTGGTGAGGCACCAGGACCAGGGCAGTGAAACCAGGCAAGGCAGGCCTGGGCCCTCGAGGCACTAGGAGCAAACTACATTTATGTTTATAATTATTAATGTAGTTCATAAATGTGATTGCATCACACGTAATGAGAAGACGTCAGCTGTAATGACATCATCTTGTTTATAAATAACTGAGTAAAAATAGTTTTCATTATTTTTGTCATGCTGTCATTGTAATTTCTTGTGAAAATGTCAAAAATGACGTTACAGCACAGTCGCTGTTGAAATAATCATCAAGCATCACCCATTGTCTATGCACGGCTGGATGAAGGCCTCTTCCACGCCTTCCAACATCCCTCACAATGTCACGATCCATCTCTACTCTGGCCTCTGATGCGCTGATGTCACCTCTGGGTCACCATGGTGGTGGAACGTCTCTCAAGTACATTCCCTGCTTTGGCTGCCATTCCATCACCGGTCTCGTCCGTTGGCCTTCACTCCCCCCCCCCCCCCCTTCTAGCCACGTGTTCCTGCCTGCCCCAAGCCCGCATACTTGACTTGATGGTCATTATTATCTCTGATTTGAATTGATAAATCAGAGGAAATGTCGAGCACAATAAAAAGGCACCACCCCCTCTCTGGGGAAACATCAGCGGAATGGAATTTTGCTTAACAGGGGCGAACGTTTGTTCACTGAATCAATGAAGTGATCAAGCGTTCACAGTTTCCTTGTTTTACGACATATAACAACGATCATAATAATTTACAACAAAAGAATGTTAAGCCTTTTGGCAATTCACTGCTGGATGAATGCCGCACCACACTGTGATCTTTATTGTCCCATTAAATAACCATACATTTATGATCCCACGAGTGCTAATGCCTGTATTAACCCATGAGGAACCATGGCCTTATTAACCCATGAGGGAACTCCTTCCCCCGCACCTCCGATTAGCACGGTTGGCTACGTACGGTGCGAAAGGTCAACATGCACACATACAAGGGACCACGTCTTTTTTAACCCATGAGGGACCTTACCTTCGTACACCCGCAGCAGCATGGCCAGGTCAGGTGGCACCTCCAACTGGGAGACAGCCGTGTTCCTGGGTGCCCATGCCTGCACACACATATCATCATCATCATCTATCCACTGCTGGATGAAGGTCATCTAGACGCCATCTCTGGTCATGCTCGCAGCAGCGGCTTTTGTCTTAACCATCAAACAAAGACGGTCACCGCATCGCACGGCGCTTTCAGATGCGCTTCTGCGGCCGTCTGGAATGCTCTTCCTTCCGATATTAGGAAGCCACTGGAGCTGTGCACTTTTAAATCATCTAGATTGAAAACTAATTTCTTTCGAACTGCTTCTTGTTGTGTTTAGTTTGTTATCCTTCCCCCGCACCTCCAATTATCACGGTTGGCTATGTACGGTGCGAAAGAAGTTCAACATACGTACACCATACATGTACACAACATACATACAACACTCCATCTGTCTCCTCCACGCGAAGCAAACATTAGTCCATGCATTTTCCGGTGCAAGCTTTCCCACCTGTGCATAGAGTGAGAGAGAGCCCATTGAATATCCGAAGCTTAGCATGGCTGAGTCTGGCTAGTACGTGGATGGGTGATGCTTGAGGCTTACCAGGTGTTGTAGCCGCATCGTTGTCAACCAATACGGTTTACCAGTATTCTTGTACAGGGAAATTTATTTCTGAGGTCCATACGGCGTGCAGTCGTTTAAATAAGCGCAACAAAAAATTGTCTATTTGTTTGTGTTTCTCCCTTGTGATGGTACTTTGTAGGATGAACGTTGACATTTATAAGGGCACGGGGTGACCAATGAGGTCTGAATTGGTCTGTAATAAGGTAGGGCACTGATAAGGAGTGGCCCTGCCGAGTGTCACACAATCCCCTCGCACTGCATGTGCACGCTGGGCTCTCTCCGGTTACTCTGGTCTCCTCGCTCACGAGGTCGAACATCACGGAAAGTATTGGCCAAGCGTCCCTCATGGGGCACGATCGTTGTTCTGTAACGCCGCGCGGTGCCAGGGGATCACCATTAATCATCGGAGCGAGGCAAGGCAACAACAACGGCTCTTTCGGCCAATTCCAGGTGCACTTTCACCCAACGATCGCAAGGCATTTGGCTTGGCCACGCAGCGCGACTTCCAAGTCACGCCACCTCCGGCCGCTTGAACAGGGCAAAGGGGCAGCCCTGCAATCGCTTGGCTACGACCGCTCCTGACGGAAGGGCCGACACCAGACGGAACTCGAGAGCAGTGGTTCTCAACCTTGTACGGCTGCTGTACTACCTCCTTGTTGAATTTAGTTTCAACTGGAGTATAACCCCACTTGCCTGAGCCAACATGGTTCTGAGCAATGCATGTATGAGTAATATGAACGTCAATAGTATAACCAATTGTCCATTTTATGAGGTATCCTAACAAGAGAGTAACCTATCTACGTGACTTTTACCGTTCTTGGTAACCATACGGATTTACACTTTATCGAAGTTATTTTATATTGGCAGATTCATACACGATTATTCACCAATGACGCTCATGTATGATACAGGGTGCTTCAAAAAAATGATAACACTTCGGAGAATTTGCTACCACGAGAAATGTGCCTCCGGGTTCTGGAGACCACCCGGGAAAGATTCCAGGCACGTGTTGACAATGAGGGCGAACAAGTGGAGACTCTTTGACTTTTTGAAGCTATTAACATACATTTGTTATCATGTTACAGTGTATTAATATCCGTTCTTTTTCTATTAAAAACGATAGTCCTATGTAAGTGTTAACATTTTTTTGAAGCACCCTGTGTAATTTCACACATTTATAAATCAACTCACGCTACCCCCCTAGGACATTGCCACGACCCCCCCCCCTCCCCCCCAGGGGGGGTCCGTGTACAACCGGTTGAGAACCACTGCTCTAGAGTAGCCCCCTCCAGGACTACTTTGCAGTTTTTTCCTGGATTTTTCTCTTTGCGCATAGTCCCTTTAAGATGTCTTCTTGTTCATGTTTTTTTGTTTTGTTGCGGTTGAACCCGATTCAAGAGCCGAATGGCTCACAGGGCTCTACCTAATAAACTGAAACTGACTAACGCCCCCTCCCCTTTGGAAGAGGTGGGCACCTTGGAAGAGGTGGACTTGCCCACGACCACGTTTTGCGCCGATCGCACACCGACCTGCCGGTCGATTAGCCGTGGCTGTGGCCACTCTCGCCGATGGGTCGGAGAGAGTGGGGAGGGACTAATTGTCTCAATCGGCGGTGTCGGGTGGTGTGGGGTGGGAGATTGGAAGCGGTGACGCAGGCACACACCGACTGCACCACTTTATTCGACGGTAAATAAAAGCCGGAGTCATCAATAATTTTTTGTTATCCAGCGTGGAACTTTGCACCGACCTTAACGTTGTTATTATCACCACGCTGATATGAAGGACAATACCAAAGCAAGCCTGGCCACGTTGGGCTTGTTTGTAAACGCCCCAAATGGCGTTTGGCTTGGGGGAAAACAAAGCCCGTGCCTCCGTTTTAAGGTGTGGCAGGCGACTAACTGTCACAGATGGAATAGTTTAGCCATAAAACTCACTTACGGGAAAAAAAAACCCAAGCTAGATGCCAACGCTGAGCATTTAATCGTTGGGTTTCACTGCTTTGCGACGAACACCAAAACCTCGTGGCCGAGCAAGTAAGTTGAACTTCGTTCGCATCGTTACGTAGCCAACCAACGCTTGTGGGGAGGTGCAACTCCGCCCCCCCCCCCCCTTTTGAGTGCGAAGAAAACAAAAGCCACTCGGGCGGGCGTTGCAAAAAGAATCTCCGTGAAATTCTCTCCCACGCGACCCCGTCGGCGGGCACACCGCCGACGGGGTCACACCGGCTCGGCCAGCCACACCTCGGATGATTTGGCAAGGTGCCAATAGTGCACCGCCAGGGAATGCACCTGGGTTACTACACGCAGTGCGACTACCAGGAAGGGATACCAGTGTTCAATACAATTGAATATTGATACCGATAACATGATCAATACAATTGAATATTGCCACCGATATCATGTTCAATACAATTGAACATTGCCACCGATAACATGATCAATACAATTGTATATTGACACCGATAACATGATCAATATAATTGAATATTGACACTGGTAACATGTTCAATACAATTGAATATTGCTGCCAGTAACATGATCAATACAATTGAATATTGACACCGATAAAATGATCAATGCAATTGAACATTGACACCCTCGGGAATGCAACTGGGACACTCGATGCAGCGCCATTACCACTCAGCAATACCAATGTGAAGACAACAATCATGGCGAACCAATGGATCTCAGGCAGCATTTACCCCACTGCTATTCTTGAACGCGAAGGCGACGTACTCAGGAGCTATCGAGGTCTGTTGGGCGCTAGAGGGCTTCGGCAGAGGGAGTTTGCGTTGTTTTGCTCTTCCTCCTCCACTGCAGGAGCGCAGGCTACGGGTGGGTTTACTAAACGCCCCTTCGTTTGGGTTTAATGGCCACAAACGCACGACACTACCGTGGCTTGTGTCTTTAACTTCCACTGTGCACAATGAGCCCACTATGTTCTACCCTCTCTGCAGTTGTGTCTTTGCAATCCACTGCTGGATGAGGGCCTCCCCCGCGCGGCGTGAGGGTCACGGGGAATTATTTGACCATACTTCACCTAAGCTGGTCAGCGCGGTTTGGTGAAGGCCAGGGAGCATAACCGTGGTTTCGAGCAGAGATGCCGCTGCTGCACCACCCTCTGTTGAACCGTCACTCAAGCACAGCGCTGCTGCAGCAGCAGCAGAAGCACCGTGACTACCCTGGCACGCACGAAGGTCACCTACCCAAGCGCTCTCCTCGCCCACAAAGGACAACCAGATGACAATAATTCACCGGAACCAATCGGGACCTTTACGGTTTGACCGTGCGCGTGTATGGGTTCGGGTTCACAGTTCCACCAATTATAAAACATTATCGGCCTACGTATCCTAAACCCAGTCTCCTGTGTGCACCCACTATCAGTGTATCCGTCATGGGATTCCAGCCTTCCTCATGCCGTCGTCGCCGCCTCAGACTCAGTTATCAGAGACACGTGCCGTTATCCCTGCTGTTTGTACTGCTCATTAGTTTTACGACTGTAGCAGAAGACCACCTCTGTAATCAAGGTTCCCCTAAGTTCAGGTCTCTCCCACCGTCAACGACACGGCGCACCGCGCAACACGCTTGGATCCGTGATCGTGACGAACGTCCATGAGTAATCGGAGGGGGTGACCACCAGGGCGTGGCAGCTGTTGTAGGCGTGGGGCTGTGAGATGGCAGAGTTCAGTGTCACCCCCCCTCGTGTGAGCGATGGGTCTTTTTTCCGGGTTCTCCAGTCTCTCCGCACATGAAGCCAGACACTCATCGTGAGTGGAATTGGTCAAATACTCCAATATAGCACGCTCCTAAAAAGTCGTCGTGAGACTCAGTCAGAGCCAACTGTGCACCTCTGATCAGCACAGTTGGCTACGTACGGTGCGAAATAAGTTCAACATACATACATACTTTCCTGGATTGGCATTATTATTGTTGTTGTTATGAATGAATCCCCATGGCTAGTGACAATATCCCAACGCGATAGGCATCGACAACTCACGTTCGCCATCGCTCCTGTTCCAAACGGCCCCAAATGGGCCTCTTGTCTCAGCTTCTCTTCTTCTTTATACTGCCAAGGGGAAAAAAAGCAAAAACATTGATTTGATCAGTACCCAACGCTCGTCCCAGGAAGGTCCACGTGGTCAGCCTGCCAGGCTTGACCGTCGCAGGGCCATCGAGATAACCGCGACGCGTAGAACTACAACCGAGTCCGCAGCCGAATGTGCCCGACGTCGCCCCAATCTTGGAAGCGAAGTGCGAATAATAATCCTCGCCAGTACTTGGGACGGGCGATCACCACGTGCTGTGGTGGGTGTGCGTCGGCAAAGGTGTGCGACCAGGAGATGACGGTGCCAAGCGTCACGCCACGCTTGGTGTGCGCGTTGGTACGGGGTTGTTTTCTCCCGGGCCCTACCGGTTTGCCTCCCATATGAAGACAAACGCTCGTGAACGGAATTGGCCCAAACATCTCAACGCATGGGGACCCTCGTGGAAAAGGGTCCCGAGACTCGACGAGGCCTGCAGTTACGTCAGGAAGTTATGCAGTTTGGTTCGATAGAAAAAAAACACTGCAATTATTCATATTTGCAGGAAGACAGTGAATATATCAACATTGTGTCTGGTTTGCCATCTTCAAAACAAGGCCTTAATAATGATTGCCAAAGCAGCAATAATAAACTTCCCAGAAACGCTCCAAGTGTGTAATAATTGACAAAGAGTTATCATTTCAGATGAGGGTTACTCCACCTTCGACTCTCGGCCATACCGCGAGCCATAACTCGAGACTAGGTGTGGCTTACATACTCCAAAGGGACCCACAGAGATACGGACAATTTTACCCTGCACTGACCCTCTCTTGCATCATGTTCACTATCGTGGACGTGATGTTCACTGCGGTGGACGTGATGTCACAGTGTGTGGAACCTCCCCAGGTAGTTGTCTACGAGTCCAGGTGCTCCGACATTGTACAATTGCACCGAGTCTGCATTCCTTCTATAGCGATGCTGCTTGCGATGTAATGGCTAGCAATCCAGAGGTCACCTCCGATTAGCACGGTTGGCTACATATGGTGCGAAAGAAGTTCAACGTACAAACGCGCAATTTGATCAATTTAATGTTCCGGCGTGGCACTTTGGAACGATGGTGCAAGTTTTTTTTTTTAGCAACATAAAAGAAAATTTAAAAACATAAGAGACGGACTAAACGAGAATTTTTTATTATTTTATCCCATCCCTGGGAATCCAGCTCCTGTCTAATCTGCAGTGGTGATGCCCCTCATCCTCGGTCCCCGTATCTTGCGGTGCGAGTTTCTGAAAAGCACTCTGCCACCCGTCCACCCAGTGGTATAAATGGGTGACACCACAGTTAGGCGATTAGCAGGTCACGTGTGGTGGGGTAAAGTGCCGTTTAGCCTCACATCTTCCAACACGTCTGATCAGCATGGAAGAGTAGATCAATACACCCTATAGAACTCCCTCAAACCTCAAGCGGAAGTCCTTCCCCCAGCAGTGGCACGAGTGAGCAATTGGAGGCCTGCACCTTTACTGCGTTCTCTGGTCCTGTCTCTACTCCAGTCAACCCCGCAGCCATCCAGAAAATATCACGTGAGAAATGAAGCCTTGGGTGAATAGCCAGCCATAAGTTACTGTCAACACATTTCCTCGACTGTCGCTACAGATGAATTTTCATTTTGTCAAATGGCAGCTTGGGAGATGTTGCGCCGTCTCAGGATTTGCGACTGGCGTAGCCATGCTAACAAGCAGTGAAAACAAAACTGTAGGAATGCACTGAAGAATATCACAAAACGAGGAGCTTGGGTTCAAAAATATATACGAACAAAAGTTGCGCAGAAAAGGTGTTCCGAACAAAATTTTACCAATTGTTGGAGTCACACCGTTATAAATTTAAGCAGAATGTTTACCTAGGGCAGTGATTTAAGGTTGATCAGGATCAAAATGATTAAATAAAGAGGAGATCGAGAGCAGCATCTAGTGATGTATAATTAAAAGCAGCATACCGGAAAGTTTTCAATCAGCGCACACTGCCGCCTCTGTTGTATGGGTTAGTAATGTGGACAGTGTGGAGGGGTGCACAAACGTAGCAAGGGAGAGAGTTGCTCGCTCAGAATTACGCCGAGAAAAAGGGAGAGAGGATCGCGCGAAGCAGGGGACACAAAACCAGAGGTTCATCTTCTTGGTTTTTTCGGTAAAATAATATATTTTATTATGTTTTATTATTTTTATTATTTTATTACTCCCCTTCTACGTGACTTTACCGAAAAAACCAAGAAGATGAATTCCTGCAGTCACGAAAGCTTTAAATCGAAATAAAACCAGAGGTGTCACATCGACCACTAGAGACAGCCACGCGGACTGGAGCGGGCCACGTTCATCGCTTGAAGGGGACGATGGGCGCGGGACGAGACTGGCGGTGAAAAACTGCGGCCAAAGGAGGGACCGCAGCCGAGGGGGCGACCACGGCAGAGACGGAGCGATGAGATGAGTTCATGTGCAGGAGCAACATTAATTGCGACGGTGTGTGGGGAGGCCTTCATCCAGCAGTGGATAGAGAATGGCCGATGATGACGATGATGGGCAATGTCAGCTTCATAACAGCCCATTCCATTTGTTACCGTTTCACCTTATTACTCTCACTCTCTCTCTTCACAAAAGGAAAAAAAGCCACGTTCGTGCAGCAAATGTATGCGGTTATCTGCTGTGTTCAAGCTTCCCATCCCTTCACGGAACGCTACACAGTCGAGAGACAAAGCTCGGTGGGGTAGCCATCGAAGCGCAGGCGGTGTAACTGCACCAGCTGCACCCTCGAGGGGCCCAAGACACACGCCGACCACGCTACTACAAAGATCCCCCGTGTAGCCTTAACAGACTGTTGGGCCAAGTGCTGTTAGCGGGTAGCACCTATGAAGGCCGGCACGGCGCACGGTGGGGTGGGTGCCCAGCACCACGCCCGACCAGCTTTGTGACGATGTTTACACACCGCAGCAGGTACTCATTTGAGGCAGAGTCGACCTAAAGGAGGCCCAGGACCGGTTCAGATAATCGTCACTGGCATTGTCGGCCGTGAGCGGGAATCGAACTCGGTGTCGCTGGGATCATAGCGCAGCTACACTATCACTCCCTCGCACGCTTAACACACCTCTGCCCGACACGGCACATTTCACGATAATAAATATTCTTTTTAAAAACAACACGAATACGACAACGATTTTGTATTGTCCCATTACTTTCCTACACAGATGATCCATTGCTTTAAAACAAGACAAAAAACCACCGCGTCCATACAAACGTCTCGGTTAGAAATAGAAAAAAAGACCCCAGTGAGCAACGCCCCAGAAGAGCCAGCCTCGTTGTCGACCGCGCGCAGAGTGGTCCTGCCCAACGCCCAGCCGGACGGGGAGATATCCCGGGGATGGGTTCTCGCACAAACTCACGACGGCACTCACCCGGCAGGTAGCGCTTAATCCTCTCGGGCAAACCCTCGCTGGCGATCGGCGGCGTCTTGGCCTCGCCGGTTACTCACGCCGTTGAAAAGAAAGGTCCTCTCTCTCCGTACGTACGTCTCTCACATCTGCCCTTTTCTAGCAGACTTGAAAAAATCGTTGCGGGCCGAATTCTAGACGGGACGAATGACACCGTTAAGGACTTGGACTTGCGAACACAAACAACGCAACTATTTCCCGTGTCAAAGTCCAGCCATAAAAAGCCGTATTGCGCTACAAACGTTATCTGGCTTTACGCACTACCGCTGTGCGCCCTGCCTAACGCCGGCTCCCAGAAAGGGGAGCAACACCCCGTAACATCGCACTGCAACAGGTTGCAAGGGCTGCGTGATAACGGGGGCGTCGTAGGGGAAATCTCTCGTGTTTTGCCGCTTTGGGGAAAAAAGGACGGCCGAGGTGCTGCTGCGTCGTGAACTCGCATTCGTGAATCCAGGTTCTAAGTATTTGTGGGATCTCGGCTCCAAGTGGCCCGTTAAATAGGGGGCATCTGGCCGGCTCAATAGAGCGGTAGGGTCAACACGCTGCATGTCGATGCCCTTCTCTTTCTGCTTCATGCACCTCACATCGTCTATTTTCCCACACTCTAATACACCCCTGGTCAAGAGAGGTATGAATGCGTATCTACTTATTTACTTAAACCCACAGTGGTGCTGTTTGTTGTTGACCACCTGGCGTTTTGCGCCTCTATGCCTGCGCCTAGGGATGTTTATTGTTTATCAATAATTTAAAACAGTAAGACAAAATAAGTCCCTCTACGTCAAATCAGATAAGAATCCACATTATATATACACAAATAACATCTATGCCCCCTGTTTAAGATATATTTTATCAACTAAATTCACATTTCTCCCACCACATAACTCTAGAAAGGTCTGTGTGTTGGATTGATTGACAACTACTGCACTTGGTGCGAGCTAGACAGGAGAGAGTAAAAAAAACAATGTCGTGATTATATTCCATTAAGATGCTTAATAACTCAAGTGACTGGCTGGTCCAGAGGTCTGATGTGCAGAGCTGGCACTACTTGTAAGCTGCATTCAAGCCCAGGTTTCAGCCACCTGTGATCACACTGGGTTGGCAAGTCGGTGGTCTCAGCCTGGTCGCCATAGCTGCACGAAAAAGCAAACGCCACGTTAAACGTTTAAAAAAAAAATCTTCGCTTTAGTGCGATTCAATTCCTGCTGTGAGAATTAAAAACATCGCTTTGTCATGCTACAAAAATAAACAATCTCCTATCAAGAGTGTTTGGAAACGTGCACACCACTAACTGCATGAAGGGTAAAGATGCCGAGTCAATGTTTTAGGAGACGTCTTATGAAATAATAAATCCCTTTTCCGCTAATTCTCTGACAAACATGGGGCCACACCGCTCTGCCAGCTTTCCCGATGGATTCTTCATCTCACGACGGCACGATGCTGACAGGAGAAACTTAGAACGAACTGGGGAAATACAAACGACGTAACTTTAAAATGTTTAATTGCTGTTTTGACAGGCCTCGTGCATTACTAAATAGCTCGGGGGCTTGCGGTTGGTTGTTTAAAGACTGAAAAGAGACGGAGGACCCTATGTGGATAATGAATAACACCACACTTAGGCCTTAGGTTTCAAGGTGTTGAGATCAATACTCGTGGATCAAGGCTGCAGGGAATAGGCTACGAGATTTATGCGATAGGTAAACATCAAAATGCTCTTTGGATTTTGTCTCTCTCCCCGTGGTCGTGTGGATTTTTCTCTGGGTCCTCTGGGTTTTCCCTCCACATTTAGAATCCACGTACGTTTAGAACATTTGGCTGCTGCTACACATTTCCACGTGATAAGCCGCTTTCATTGAGCTATCGCTTGTGGCCAAGTCGCTTATGAATAAACTCCTTAAAAAAAGTTTTTTTTAAACAACGGTGTTATTTTAAAGTCCAACTAAAAAGTAAATAACTCGATTGGACAACGGGAAGTGGACAACATCTTGATTACAAGACACACGTGGCGCCTACTTCTTGGGCGAGCCGATTCCACAGTTTAGGGACCGCGGCGTTTTTGACCTACACAAATATATAAATAATAAGGCGTCCATACTAAATGTGAATTGCTTTAAA
Source organism: Entosphenus tridentatus (assembly GCA_014621495.2). Classification (NCBI taxonomy): domain Eukaryota; kingdom Metazoa; phylum Chordata; class Hyperoartia; order Petromyzontiformes; family Petromyzontidae; genus Entosphenus; species Entosphenus tridentatus. The sequence goes on along the minus strand of CM025641.2, from coordinate 2,152,807 downwards.
GGAGGCAATTAATTGATTAATTGACACAGATTTTGATACAGGCATGCATTGTCACCGGATCTGAGTACGTGTGCAAAATTTCGAATTCATTGGACAATAGAAAGTGGACTAAATTTGTATTACAAGATTTGACCACGACAAACAGGAGTCAAGTTAAATAAAATCGTTGAAAAAGAGCTTCAAAGCTCAGCGGGCCTTACCTGGTAAACTAAAAAAATGGTTCAATAGTTACATTTACAGATTCGATCTCGCTGCAACGTATTTAATGCTCCGGGTGTCTTTTGAGCAAATTCGAGGACAAAAAAATTAACCGACGGTGCGGCAAATTCGTCGTGTTACACGAAAAAAACAAATGTGACGGATCAGTCCACAATGAATCGCATTCAAGAATGCGCGCCATAAACCGTTTGTGGTAACTGCCCATAGTGCTGTAGCACCGCAGTAAAAGCTGCAAAACTATGCGCACAGCCCTGGTGATGCACTCTTTGCCGTCCATAAACAATATAGGCTCGGCTTAGTTTTAGTGTCACGAGTAACGGGTGAGTGTTAACCCCCCCCAATCTTTAACCAGAGTACAGCCTGGCTTTTGCCGTAAGCCATCGTCTTTCCTCACGGCCGCTCACGACCAGGGTTTGCCACCTGTCCCGATTCTTCCCAGGATTGTCGTCTGTTTTGAGACAGCTGCCCTGGCAAATCTATTGCGAGGCTTCCGGAAACGTTAAGAGTCCTGCAGGGGCTTTTTCTCTTTTTCTCAAGTCAAATTGAAGTTCTCCCTTTTTCTTCCCACGAAATATATCCTGGGGGTTTTCTTTTTTGCACTGCGGTCGCGACAACCACCAGTCGTGCCGCACGAACCGGGATGGGTAGGTGGCACGGCGGAGCTTGCCACAACACCACAGACTGGTGCTCATTTGGGCTTGGAGACATGTTCACTTTGTGAGGCAGCTGTTGACTGCTGAGACATTGGCTCAGTCGCATTCCTGAAATGGCCTTGGTGACGTGAAGCGTGGGGCAGAATTGAGTGCATTGGATGGACCGATGACATCAGTCATCTCATTTTCAAGGCCAGTTCGAAAGAAAACGAATTTCTTTCAAACTGATTTTTGCGTTTAGATCATTGTCCTTACCCCGCACCTCCGAATAACACGGTTGGCTACGTACGGTGCGAAAGAAGTTCAACATACATACATGGACTCACACAGAGACCCATAGACTCACACAGAGACCCATAGACTCACACAGAGACCCATAGACTCACACAGAGACCAATAGACTCGCACAGAGACCCAAAGTTTGTTGTCCTTAAACTGCACCTCGATGAGCGACGTTCATGGGAACCGAAACAAACGACAGTAGCGGTAGAAGAGTCGTAAAGAGGTGGCTGGCCACCAGTAAGCGAGTCAGTGGGGTGAATTGGCGAGTCCTGGATCAACAAACAACGCGACTGCTCTACGTTGAATGCTGTCAAGTGCAGTGAGGTGGGCACTGGGCGCTCCACCCCAGATGACAGCAGTGTTCCAACTCGGGGTGGTCAGATGACATATGCCAGGCATGGTGGGAGTCATGCCTTCCTGTCGCGTGTGAACACACCTCCCAATGATAATTGGTTTTTTACCCTTCTATTTGGCAACAAAACTGACACCTTTTTTACAAAGAGTCATGTTTGCATAGACCACAATACCTGCAGTCATAATACAAACAAAAAACATAACTCTGAAAAAAGGTGTCAGTTTTGTTGCCAGATAGAAGGGTAAAAAACCAATTATCATATTTTTTTCTGGCAAATGAGGTTCCAATGGTGTAAACACCTCCCAGTATTATTATTTCTCCGCCGTGGCTGCCTGTAGTCCAGCACTAGTGAGGCAGCAGCGAGGGTTGGTGGGTCACTGTAACAAGTGTTGCGAAACTCTCTTCCCTTGGGCGTCGAGGATGTGTCGTACCCTGGCTCGCCAGGGGAAGGCAGTACAGCAAGTGGACGAATCGCCACCGATTTACATTTGTACAGGGATGGAGCTTTGCCCCCTTGTGTATTTCCTTCGGGCGCTTCGGTTTCTTCCAATTTGCATAATAAACAATCATCATTGTTGAATCTTTCTGACCCGCCCATGCTGGACATCTGTGTAAAAAGAGCTTTATAGCTCATCGGATTCCTCCTGCAGTCTTAATAAAGATTAAAATTAAAACTCAACGCTGAACCCTCGTGAAAAAGAGTCCTACCATCCAGTGTGGCCATCATAGACAGATAAACAAAATCCGTATAATTATTAAGACTCAAGCTAGATTTGAAGCTTTCGTGACTGCAAGGATTCATACTCTTTGGTTTTTTCGGTAAAGTCACGTAGGTAAAAAATAAAATAA
>CM025641.2:2103275-2125756 GCA_014621495.2 Entosphenus tridentatus | reverse complement strand
AACAGTTTTTTGGACTGTTGCGACTGAAATGAATCACTGGGTAGAAGAGTGTCTTTTGATTTGAACAGACATACAGAGGGTGGAATAAATATTCCGCACAGACACGCGCTTTGTATTATTTGGCTGCCATAAATTTGCACTTGATAAGCCACTTCGTTGAGCTATAATCACGTGTGGCCAGGTCGCTACTGAAAAAGAAGCTAGTAGCTCAGTGGGTTTTACCTGGTAAAATAAAAAAATGTTTATTGTTGATTTCCTTACCTTTCCTACGTTTTGCACTCCTATCGTGTTTTTGTATTGTTGTAACTTTCTGACTCGCCTCTACTAGACATCTGTGACAACGAGCTTTATAGCTCATCAGATTCCTCCAGTATGAATAGATACTCGGTAAAGTCCTTGGTTCTTTCGGTAAAGTCACGTAGAAGGGAAATAATAAAATAATAAAAAGTAAACCAATAAAATAATTTGCATATGCAAATTCCTTTGTCAAGGCTCTCTTTCCCCTCCAACCCAGCTTAAATATACGCTGCCAAGCCTGGTGGTGTTCATTCAGACGCTGTCTTTCCGACAGACCTGTTCTTCACCTGAGGATGGCTGCTTGCGTTGTGGCCGAAACGTGAAAATTATTTTATTATGTTTTATTTGTATTATTTTATTATTTCCCTTCTACGTGACTTTACCGAAAGAACCAAGAAGATGAATCCCTGCAGTCACGAAAGCTTTAAATCGAAATTAATATTCTGATACTATTCACCATTTAATTCCGGTGACCGTGATATGCGTTGGACGGTGAACAGTGGCAACGTATTCCTGACTTGACGACTCTCCGGTGACGGCTCTTATAACGATATTTGCTTTCATTAAACACGTTCATCTTCCCAGGGTCTTTTAAATCACCCGTTTAAAATTCGCAGCGCCGATTTAAATCTAAACGGCAATTTAATGGCTCATCTTCATTATCGCTTCCTCTTAGTTCTGTGTTATAATTTTACTTATCCAGAAAAGCCACATTGTGCCATATGACTCTTTTCAAGAGGGTCCTGTATTTGGATTTTTAAAAAAATTTAATTCTAAGATGTTTTCAGCACTGACCAGCGCGGCGAAGTACGCTCAAATAACCCCCACGAACGCGTGGCATTGAGGAGGCCCTCATCCACCAGTGGATTGACAAAAGGAGGCTGTACGTATACATGCATATTACAGCCGAAAGCATTTTTCTCTCTCCAAACATTCCCATGAAAACCCACACCTGCATTGGTGGACCTTCGTCATCCATGTCCCATAGGTCTCCACTGTGATCAGAAGCGGCAGCTCCCAGTCCCTTGTCTGTGTCCCCAAAGAGGCTCCACTGGGCCATTTGTGCCGCTGTCTGGGCAGACAGCGCAGCCTCCCTGGGTCGGCCGGGGCGAGCCGTCCCCATCTCCTGCACGGCAGGCGTGAAGGCCCAGTGGAGAGACCGAACGCTTTGGCTGTCCCACGTGTGATCCTCATGATAAACCTGCTGCACTCTCGGGAAGACGATCGCGAACTTGCCATCCCTGCAGCTGCCCGCTGGCTTTGTGTCTTCCTCGCTTGCGCTGCCCGAGCTCTGGCTGCTGCCGTCCTCCTCCTCCTTGTTGGAGCCCTCGCCACCTCCAGGAAGCAGCACCTTCACTGCGGCCGCCTTGCCCTCCGCCCTCTTGCCACTTTTCTTCGAGCTCTTCGTGTCGTTAGCGAACCTGTGCGCCTGAGTGTCAGCTGCTTTCACCTTCCTGTACTCTTTGCTTTTGCTTCCGAGCCTGAAGCCCCCCATCAGGAACTCCTGGGAGGAGGATGAGGACGAGCTCTCCTCGAGTTTGGTGAAGCGGCCGTTGGTTCCTTTCGACAGCGACAAGAAGTTGTCGTTCTGTGCCAAGCTTCTCTTTGACAGCTGCCGGCTCAGTTGCTTCTTCCGGAGGGTCTTCAACAGCCAGCTGGATGTGCCCACGGCCCGAGTGATTTTTACCACACCTTCCTTCCTGCTCGCCTCCTTGGTCATCTTCTTCTGGATCCAGCCTTGAAGCTGGCCGATCATCCCCGGCTTCTTCGTGTCCCCGCCAGCAGGTGTGCCGGGTGACTGACCAGGGGCCGATCGCAACTTACCCACCAGCACTTCCATCCTCGCTTTCCGAGCCATTGCGCCAAACCTACCCACGCATTTCTTTCCTTCTCGTAGCATAACCTCATTATTTTCTGCAGCCTTGGCCCCGCGGCTATCGCCATCGCCATCTCCGTCCTTTGTGGCTGGTCTGTCAGGGGACTTGCCCACCTCTGGGGCCCTTGGGGTATTCTTTAGTCCCAGCATGAGATTGCTTGCTTTCATCACACTGAGCTTGGGATTTGCTGCTGGTGCCGGTCTGGAGTCCGGCTGTTGCGTGTTCACCACTTCATCCTTTGAATCTTTTTCATTCTTTAAATCTCCTTCCTTTAACTCTCCTTCATTCTTTGACTCTCCATTATTCTTCAGATCCTTTGCAGTTGAGCCATCCGACGGCTCCACGTCAGAAGCTCCGGCTTGGGGCTGTTTCCTTGTACTCTCGTTTTGCTTGTTCATTCCAAGTAGGACTTTGGTCGTTTTGTGCAGGGCCTTGCAATTTCTCGAGTTCAATGCAACTTTTGTCGCGACGTGCCCTTCCACCTGAGCTTCGTCTTGCCGCTTTTCGGGCACCGTCGGCACTTCTGCCGGGGAGCTCGTTGCAGTCTGCACCGCAGCGCCACCTCTCACGCCCAGCATCACCCTGGACGTCTTTCTCAAGAGCGTCGCGTTGCCTGCGGGCGTCGCCGTCGGAGCCGACGCCGATTTACCACCGCCGCCCTCCCTCGCATCGCTCCCGACCGCACCTTTCGATTGCTCGTCTTTCCCCTGCGGTTTGAGGGCCGCCCCTTGGACCGTATTCTCCTTTTTCAGACCGGCCATCAGCATTGTAGCGTTTCGGAGGGTGCCGCTGCCGATTCGATACGCATTCTTCATCCTGGCGTCCCTCTTGTCACCGCCGCCGCCGCGTTTGTTTCCATCGGAGGAGCGGTCGGCGGCCTTCGTGCCCTGCGCGGGAAGCGGAGCATCCTTTTTCACGCGCGCCACCATCATGGTTGTGTGCCGTATCTTGGCCTTGGTGCGTGGACTTGGACGCGGAACTAGGCCCCTTTTGGGCCCAGCGTCCACCCCGTCGCAGGTTTGACCCGATCCCGGCGACTCTTTTGTTTTCATTGACCTTCGCTCTTGGGTTTCTCTCTCTCGTTGGCTGGCCTTGGAGGGCCTTTTAGCTACTACGGCGACTCGCTGGCTGCCTTCTCGTTTTGCTGTGGACTTTTGCGCTTCATTCTCCTCACCCTGGCTTTTGGCGGCGTCTTGCTGCGCCAGCTGCGAACTCCTCATCGCCTCCTTCCTGAGCCCGGCCGCGAGCCGCGACGCATTGTGCAGGACGGCCGCTTTAGGAAGGGGCCTCTTTTGCCTGAGGCTCACTTTTCTCGCCGGAATAGCTGCCGCCGATGTCGCCGCTTCGCTCTTAGTTTTATATCCAGCCAGCATAGTCGTAGCGGTTTTGAGCGCTCTTGCTCCGGCTTTACCTTGCTGAGGCCGCACGCTCGCTCGCCCTTTGTCGACCCTTTCCACTCCGCTCGGTTTCGGAGAAGTCTTGGGCAAGTCCCTCTCCTTCTCGGCTACGCTCTGTGGCAGAACTGCCTTTGGCGCCTCCTTCGCCTCCATCGTCAGCTCTGTTGGGGCGTCCTCCTCGCCGTCGCTGCTGTCCGACTCCTCGCTCTCAGTGTCCGTGTCGCTGGGCTCAGCGTCGTCACTGCTGTGTCCGTTGCTGCTGCTGCTGTTGCTGCCGTCGTTGGCTTTCTGTTCCGAGTTCTGCTCTTCGTTCAGAGGTGGAGTCAGAGGAGCGTCCACTTTGGGACACACGGCTTCCTTGAGTGAAACATTTCCCTTGCTTTTTTGTGAAGCCTTGTTCGGTTTCGCGGAATCGTCGGTGGGACACGGCGGTGTGGTGATGACACGATCGTTCGTCTCCTCATCCAGGCTTTCCTCGCTGCTGCTGCTGATGCTGTCTGCACTCTCCTCTGAGTTGCTACTCTCTGTGGTTTCATCCTGGGAGCTTTCCGTGTCAGATTTGACCTTCTTCGGCACCTCACCTCCCGATGCTGACATGCTTGCTTAATATTTACTTTTCTTTAGAACCTAAAAAAAAAAGAATGTTGAGCTTTCTCAGCGACCCAAGTGGAATGTCTTCCTCTTTCTTCATTCAATTTTGCACAAACTCAGGAGAACGTGTCTTCATTGAAGCGCCATTCACATTTTAAACATTTGAATTAAGTTTGTTGCTGTCTTTGAATGCTTAGAGTTAATGCCTCGTTTGTGCTCTCAGCTTCAGCGATGTCCACGACACCAGGCAGCCACAGAATGGCACAAGCAGCGTCACTCATGGACAAATAATTAGTGCCATTCGATGCCCGGAGGATATGCGATAGCCTCATTTGTGAGCACAATTAAAAATCGTAAAGCCACACCACAGGCCAGCTCTGCTTACAATTCCAGTAATAATTGCCCCCCCGCCCCCCCAATAGGCATGTGCCTCGTATTAAGCGGCACATTTGTCAGTCAACCACTGTGAATTATGACAATGCCAGGAGGCACTGCAGTTTATATATAAAGAGCGGTGCTGCAATGCCAAGGGTGGTTGGGCGGGCGTATGGGTGGGCTCGACAGTGAGGGTCACGAATATTAACATCAGTCGATCTTTTCGGGGGCTCTTGTATAATGCAGGAGTCATGGCAGTCTGTTGCACAGCCTGAATTATTGAGCAAAGCTGGGTTATGCTTCGACTGAAAGATAGCTGAAAACCATGGCACATATATATGTACGTGTTCAGAGCGGCGAATGACTCATTGCATAACCGTAGCGATGTAATGTACGCAAACTGTTTCGTATGCGTGTGCATAATATATATAAAGTGAACCCAAGTGCTTCGTACAGGTGTGTGCATGTGTAACAAAATATGGCCATCCGTCAGACTCTCCCCCTTTGTGTTTGTACTGGTTGGCTCAACGAAGGTGGCCTTTATCGGAGTAAATATTACATGAACCGACTTGTCAACGCTTCGTCCCGCTCCCAGCCAGTGTACCCAGACTCCCAGCCACTGTGCACGCACTCGGTATACGAGACTCCCGACTGGTATACACACACGGATGCTCCTGCCCAGAGGATAGTAATGCAGGTTGTGTTTCTGTTGTGAAAATTCTCCATGGTGCTTGCGAGCGACTCAAAAACACAACGCGTATTTCAGCGAGTGAATACAAATATCAGTGGAATTGTTCACGTAAGGCCAATTCGGAGGGGTGGCAGCAGGAGGTTCTCAGGTCAGCAATTCTCCTCTCATCGATTGGTTCTTTTAATTTGTAATTCAACCTTTGCAAAAAAAATAATCGGCTTTGGTCAATCCACTAAAAAATGAAAGCCTCTACAAGCCGCTCTACCATCTTTCACGACCGTGCGATGTAACAATGCACCTTGCTCCTGCGCAAAAACCCATTTCATCGTTACGTCTGCACGGTGGACATTCCCTGGTGCTTTCCGTTCCTTGGCTGCCAATCTGTCGTTATGCTTGAACCATCTGCCGTCAACGTGGGTTAAACACAGTATTTAGTAAGGTTGAGTAGCTCTGTGGAGGAATGTATATCCCGTCTTCTAGTATGCTTCAGGTGGTTGTTTTCTACCTGCGACAAAATAATCCAAATCTCTTCAGATCTTGAAAGCTAAAACATGGTTGAGCCTGGTTAGTATTTGATGGGTGACTATCAGGGCTTCTACCATTCAACTCCAAGTCCTCCACTCGTGGATGATGGCCTCCCCCTACACCATGTCGGCCGTGGGGATTGTTTGAACATACTTCACCACACTGGTCCGTGCAGGTTGAAAGGGAGTATCACTTGCCACCGATCTTAGCCGTGGTCTGGAGTCGAACTTGGATTGCACGGTTTTATAGTGGAGTGTGCTCAGCCAGCAACAACACCACTCCTCAAGCCACAAACACAAAATGAGCAAAAACAATGTTCAAAAAATAGTTGTTTTATTTTTGTCATTTCTGGATATACATAATTAAAATATGCATATTACAAAACATTAAAAAACCCTTCGGTAAAACCTTAGTCCGGTCAATAGAGAAATGGAAGCACGGCGCGACTTAAGTATGGCACACACCACGGGCAAAGAACCGGTCGTGGGAGGGGTTGGCACCACCAGTCGCCGACGTGTGACAACGCTGCATGCACGCGCCTCGAAAAATCACCCGAACATTTCTCATGGGATACATTCACGATACATCATCTCCACCCGCGCCGTCGCACAAAGTACACCATTATTATTATTGTTGTTTTATCTCATTCATAGTACGTTGAACTTCTTTCGCGCTCTACGCAACCAACCCTGCTAATCGGAGGTAAATCGTTACGACGCAGAGTTAATGTCGAAGAATTGCATAACCCCTAATGACTTCATCCGCTCGAGTACTTTACTCAGCCCAGACCTGGCCATGCTTTGTTTTTTAAAAGATACTTTAAATTTGGTGAAAGTGTCTTCCTCAGTTTCAGCCTCATTTCTACAGTGAGAACCGGGCAACCATGGTGATTGCATTGCACCGAGCCAGAGCCCACAGCTCGTCCACTCGGGTGAACTCGGGTTACTGTGATAGTTTTTTCGCAATACATTACAAAATGACATTTGACAATGTGATGATTACTGCAATGAGTGTCCCTTAACTTTGTAATTGTATTTCACATTTGTCTTGTTTTTGCACTTTGATACATATAAAAATGAATTATTGCTTCCAAGTTATTCAACTGCAGTTCACTCAACATAAGCCAGCCATAAGTCTTTAATTATTGCAATTTTGCAATCGCTAATGCTTATAATGCTGTTGGAAAAATGGTGACACAACCACATTGACATCAATATCTGTAAATGTGCAAAGCCCTAATTTCATGGGTAATGGCTACTTATTTAGAACTCCAATTATTATTGTGAATATTAATCAAAATTGCATTCACATCATAAGGGAATACAAAATAAAATGGCCCATGCATAAGATAATTGTGGCTTTTACATGATGCGATATCGTACTAAAGCCATATCACAGCAACTCAAGGCTAACACATCCCATGAAGTTCCAGATTACAGCCTTCTCAATAGCACCTCTGGCCACGAAGAGTAAGGGTAGAAGCGGCAAGAATGATGGGCGCAGCAGTGGCAGAACCACAGAACTTCACGACTCAAAACCTCATATCGTGCCTCAGCTAACAGATCCTGTGTTCGATTTCGGACATGGGCGCCTTGTTGAGATTGTATGTTCTCTCCTCTCGGTTCCGTATGGGTTTCCACCAGGTTCTGCAGTTTCCTCCCACAAGCTCAAAAAAATTGAACTTCCAATGAAACTGGCATTGGCCAAACATCCCAATTCTGAAAAATTACTTGCAAATTATTAATTTGCGATTACACGCAGTAACATTGTGAAAACTTGCCAGGCGCTTCCTAAAAAGGAGACTCGATGAGGCTTTTTCGTGGGTAAAGAGAACAATAACTCTGGGGCCTGGTGCCCAATTCCTGGCGAGTAGAAACTGGGTCCCCCCCCCCCCTCCGTGGCTGTGGAAATGAGGCATAAGACATCTTTGTGACATCCAAAGTAAAAGAACAATTAAGTTGCCTTGTACAGACCAACAGATTCACATTCTGCTTAAAACATCCACAAGAGTAAAGCTGCATGCAAAGAAAATCAAAACAATTGCAGGGGGAAAAAACAAAACCCCCACATACATTCACTTCTCCGTTATCATACTCCAGTGTGTTTGATCATGGATTATTACTGTGTACAGGTAATTAGCGTAATTGTTACCTGAATTATTTGTATTGTATTCAGAGTTAAAAATCGTAGTGTGTGCGTATATAAACAATTACACAATACAAGTAAAGGAATTGGACACGGAAACACTTTAAAGAGGCTGCCTCTTTAAATTAAACTTTAACACTCGACCTGGTACGCAAACACAAAATCACGTGAAAAATCTTGCGAGTAAATTTTGATTAAAATATGGATCATGTAATAATCAACTTCCACCAGCTCAATAGACGTGGTTTGAAAATAAATTGCGTAAAACTGCCATTTCGCAGCACTTTATTGGTGCGTTACATTCTCACGGTGCCTCATCAATCGCGAAAATTCAAACATCCACATCCGTGTCGGTAACTCGGCAATTGCATCACTCAGCCTCTTCACTCGCGGTACCAACACGATCACGATCTAAAAACACACCCACACTAACCTACAAGAAACTGCTACCGTAAGATGCATTGTAACCGTTTAAATAAAAAAATATCCAATTAAAAATTCTTGCTGCTGGAAGATGTAGAAATTGACCGTTGTCTCGCAACACAACACAGCACCGATGCCAATTGAATAACTGTTCACATTTCACTCGTCCTGGCCCCCCCCCTCCCTGATGCGACTGCCGATAGCACACGAGGTGTAGCAGCTGGCCCAATGAGGTTAGGGAGTTGAAATCCTGGGCAGGGTTGATGCTCCCTCCATATTAACCGAATACATCCTTGCTTATATTCCTTGGAGGGAGCCGAATACCACCTGGTAAGCACCACTCGCAAATAACCCAACAAAAGTTATCCTATGGAGAAATCTGTACCGTGCCGTAAGGCCACACATTTACTGCATCGATCACCGACGATACAGCAACGCTTGAAAACGCGACGATGAATTTTGAAAAGAATCGTAGGTGTGATCATAGAAAATCACATTTACCGATGAGCTCACAAAAACATTTTTACTTTGTACACTCACTTGGGCACAAAGTCATGCCTCCCTGGCGTTATTCGTTTGACTGTTAAACTGAAGCACTTCTAAGTTTAAAGACAATCCCTCGATTTACCGGTTGCTCAACGGAGTTAAAAATGCATAAGGCAATAGTCATAGTATAGGGCATATATGCAAATAGTGGCAAATCCTGAGCAACCTGTAAATATTAACAGATTAGAACGACATTCTTAGCTTAACTTTTACACCCATAGTAACAAATTACAGGGGAGTGCGATCCAAGTAATCTTGACACTTTACTTTGCCATATTCATATTGAGCAGCACCCTAATACGCACAGATCAAGAAACCAATGTCTACATCAACACTGCCGCTTGTTCACCTTGTGCCATGTCCAAAACTGGTTACAGTGAACGCTGGCCTCCAGGTAACATGCCCTGTTGATCACAGGCTTATTCTAGGTGCCATGACAATGCCGGCCTTGGTAACATTTCCCTCCTCCATCCTAGACACCTGTCCTGCTTCACGCAACACCTCGAGATGTACTGCACGGCAGGCACGGGTATGAATAGAAAACAATTTGCAATCCACCTTACTTAGGTCGGGAACAATTTCTAACTGTTTAACACGTCATAGGCTTTCGGGACCAATATTATCGATAACAGTTTTTGGGTTGGATTGTGTAAATGGGTCGTTAAACCCGCCACCACCCTACACAGCCAATTCGTAAGGTTTGTCACGTGAACAAAACATGACAATTCGTTACTAAAAATTGTATTCAAAGCTTTCGTGACTGCAGGGATTCATATTATTGGTTCTTTTGGTAAAGTTACGTAGAAGGGAAATAATAAAATAATAAAAATATAAAACAATAAAATTCTCACGACGTTTCTACTGCAAACACAAGCAATCATCATCAAGTGTGAAAATCCACAGCAAGAAAATGTGAAAAAAGTGGCGGTCAAATTTTCTTGCTGTGGATTTCACACCTGATGATGATTGCTTGTGTTGCAGTCGAAACTTGAGAATTTAATTGTTTCATATGTTTTTTATTTTATTATTTCCCTTCTACATTACTTTACCGAAAGAACCAAGAATCTAATTTGTTACCAGTTCAGCACACCGGTGTGTTGGAAAGTAAACCCACAGCATCTACAATTCGAGTATGATGTGTCGCCAGTAATTACAACGAGCATCATAAGCTGACAGCCAGTTATGGAGAAATCCTCCTGTTTCGGTCTTGTATAGTTACATACGATGTCATTACAAACCTTACTAATTGGCTGTGTCGGGTGGTGGCAGGTTTAACAACACTTATATAATATATTCTTGGATCTTTCGGTAAAATCACATAGATAGGTTCAAAGAAAAAAACACTTATATTTACACAATCTAACCCAAAAACCTCTCGGGGATAATTTCTTACATGTCTGCTCATACCTTGCGTGTGTGTATAGAGAGGTATTACCCCATTGTAACCACTTGCGGACCTGGAACAAAGTTCACGACTATATCAGAGGGGCGTTTCGCTAGACAGTAAAGGGTTTAATGACAATTTGAACTGGGCCTCTGAAGAAACAGGAGACGGTCGATGCATCGCCACACCAGTGTAAATTTGTACAGGTCTCCTTGTCAAATACAACATCAAAAACATCACACGCTGGTACCGTATACAGTAGTGTAGAGTACTGTATCGGACACCAAGGGAAACGACCGGAGATTTGGCAGCACGTATGATCGTTATAAGCGGGGTTGCTAACGTAATTGCTGTATGGAGGTATAAATCAACGCAAGAGAATGCGTTCCCGCAGCTACGTTCATTATAAACGGGGTATTCGTTACAGTCATGGTTCGTTGTGACCCGGTAATACTGGACATACACATTGTGTAATGCGTGCTTTTATTGCGAGACAGCTCAGTGGATTGTTGTATGCTTGTATTACGCTATGAGGTCAGAGGTCTCTGTGGAGCAATCACTGTGCAAAATGGGGCTAAAAGCGGGCAGGTGGTATGTAAGCGCCACTCGGTCACTGCACAAACGCCCACGTGTCCGCAAGGCATTTTAAGGACAGCTTCAAAGCAGTGGCAGGATTAAAATGGCATGGCCAAGTTCTATTTAGACCATATCGCCCCGAACTGGAAATCGCTACAAGATCTGGAAAGATGTAAACAGCTCGATGTAAATCAATAATTAAGACGGTTGTGCCAATTATTCTAGGAGAAAATGCTGCAATGGCCTGGACATGTAATGAGATTAAAAGCAGAATATCATATTTGGCACGACATATGTGTGTAAAGTTGAACAAAAGAGTAGGAAGGTAGAGAACCAGATGGAGATGCGTCGCAAAGAAATCTCCGAAAGGAAAGAAAACTGCCGTTATCTTACAGATTCAAGGCAGGAAAAAACCCAAGGCGTTCAAAGCTTTAACGTCGCTGTTGAGTGGACGAAACATAACCAAAAACCCTGGGCTGGATCTGCTTTTGGCTGTAAATGTCAAACAAGGTTCCAATGCGCATTAGACTTTATATTAAAATTATCAATTAATTCGATTATAGCTTTGATTAATCAACAATAAAATGTGCATGTAATTTGCATATGTATGTTTGTTGTATCTCTAATCAGAATATCAGTTGCAGCTGTAATAAACAATAGTCACGCGATGTGGCTCAAATGTGCGAGGTGAAAATGGGTGGAGATTGATGGAGTCATCATCATTCCATCACGCTGTGCGCGTGCACTGCGCAGTTTCAGGATTTTGAGGGCCAGATGCCTTGCATTCACCATTTCAACATGATTGACGATTAATCGATCTAAATATATATTTTTAAATAATCCACCGCTTTACTCAATTATTTCATGACTGATGTACACAAATGTCATGAACACACAATGGGCATTCAGACCAAATGAGTTGGAACCGTTCTTGAAGTCTAACTTGAGATCACGTCACAATTGTACGTAAATGGAAGAAGCAAGGCTCAGGCTAAAAACCATACGGAGGGACACGGCTACGTCTTGATAGCTTAACGGTTCGGGAAGCCCTGTGGTAGGAAAATGTTGCATATACATGAGAAGTGTCATCTCAGCCCGAAGAAGCAAACGTATAACATTTACAAATGTCAGGCTAGTTGGCCGTAAAGTTACCATCTTCGTTTCCTCTCGGCAACGGTTAATAAAAATAAACATCCCGCTGTTGTTTCACCAACCATTCATTTGTGTATCAAGTTTACCGAAGCGGCAACTTGATAAGCGAATGTAAAATTATCATGGCACACGACGCGATGGGTGCCAGTTGCACGCGCCGAGGGCGCACGTGCCTGGTTTTAAAGGCACTGGAAGCGATTAACGCGTCGTCAGATTTAAACGCGGCTTGGAAAATAAAACAAAATACATAAACACACCTCTCGCTCGCTTCACCCGTTCGTTACTTTTGCATAAATCGCTGTTGATGTTCCAAATAAGTGCTGTGAAATGATCGTCGAGCGTACGGAGCCACAACGTGAAAATCCACACGATGATCGAGGAGGCCCCTGTGGGTGTCCAGGAAAATTCTATGCAGTCTAAAAAATAAACGGCGTGTCTGTCTTTGATTTTTAAATCGATGTTTAAAATAATACTTCAACTTGCATAATTCATTCCGCCTCCATAAAGTAAAAAAAAAAATCCACAGCTTGAAGTTAATTCGAATGTAAATCAAAGTGCCTATAAGTCACGTATTATAATCTGCAGAGAGGCACGTGACAATATTAGTCTTTACCAATTTACCTACAACCACAAGCAAATGCTTTAAGTGACTCCTGTCAGGTCTCCAACTGGTTACATTGTTTTGGATGTATACAGTATGAGGGAATCAAGTACCATGTTTTCCTTGACATTCAATGAGGGGAAAAATACTTTTTTTCAACAATCACATTAACATGGTGTACCCTATATAATAAAGGATGCTTTATTGGGATTACATTCAGACTCAAATTTTTTTTTTTTATATATAACAAATGATCAATGACCCAAGCACTATTGAGGGAATAACGCTTGGCAATTACATTTATATCAGAAGAGTAAAATATTATCATTAGAAGAAGATCATTAGACATGTTCATGGATATTTCCTTTTGATAGTTGTGGTTTGAACTCAAGGGATTGCCAGAAGGGTCTAATAACACACGACCTCAAAATTAATTTGTGGTGTTGTTATAACAGCATGCGCCAACCATTTCCATCTCGAAAATATTCACATCAGCCACATGCATGAACATTGCCTTCGCAAAATAAAACAATATGTTTTTCAGAGGGCTCAATACCTCGTCAGTATGTAAAGTTTTAGTTTTGAAATCCATTGTGGGGGCTTGCCTTTGATTTTTCCAATAATGCATCTCTCACCCGCTTGTTATGTCCAAGATGAAAATCACATTCCAAGATTAACACCAACAAACCAGGATTGCTCAGGTGAGCAATAACTTGAATACCTAATAAAGGTAACTAGAAAATAAATCAAGATATCTGTCCATCTCTCCAGATTTAAAAACGTTTGTAGTCCACAACACTATGTAGCTTCTGGACTATATTTATGAAACGGCATATGTTTAAGCCGCCAAACTCCGCACCAGTTTTACGTTTTTTTCGTGGGAAAGATGAACAGAAGCCTGCTTATTTTGCCCACAAAGCTCCACAACAACGGCAAAATGAGTTATCCGATGGTTGTATCAGATTCCATTTGACAAAAAAAAACCCCCAGTAAATCGAGTTTGAACACTGTCTTAGTTTCAGCGATCTGCACCAAATGAATAAACCGATTCAAACACCGATTCATGTAAAACTAACTTCCTTCCTTGGTGGTTGGTGTAGATTTGGCCTGCGAACCAGGCGAAGGTCAACACTGTTAATGTTCGAAGCGACGAGTGCCAAGAGAACGACATTGGTCAAAAGTGGGGGCACCTCTACCCTGCCACTCGAGCAAGTGCGGCTGTGCGTCAGGACGTCGCATTTGTCCCCATGCATCGCCCTGTCGTGTGTTGGCGTGCTCAGATGCCTGCACCTCCTGGCATCTTCTGTTTACTACGGCCTTCTCTCACCAGGTTGAGATCTCCCGTGGAGATGTGGCAGTGCCGCATGGGCAGCACCATCCTGCCCCAACCACCTCTCGCTGCTGCTGCTGCTGCCGCTGCCGCCGCCGCCGCCGTCTGGTCACCGGAACTCGTAGATGGGAAGGCTGTGCTCGGTCACATGAGTGAGCGTCAGAGATTGAAACCTGCAACAAGCAAATATTTGCTTACGTGTCACTTGGCCAACGGCAAAAAAATCCTCTTTTCAATATCGGTGATCAGGATTAACCATGCCTAGAGTGTGGTAGCTCTTCGAAAGTTTCTCACCTCTGAGAAACTCGAAGAAAAACAAAGTGCTTTTTTTCATGAGCAGACCCTTTTTCTAAAAATAGTGAATGTTCTGAAGTCAAACGCAGGGATTCAAAAAAAATCTAAGCATCACTTTTCAAATATTTGAATGGCATACATTTCACTTACATTTCAAGTTTTGACTTTTGTTTTTAATTACATCTTTCGATTCTACTCTCCTGGCTATTGTACTCTATGCTCTTAACGATGTGCATACAACGAATGCGATTGGTTCTATTTTAATGGCGGAGATGAATGTGGTGAATGGCAAGATCAGGGAACACCCACCATGCTAAAGTGAACAACGGGGGTGGTCATCGTGTGAAGTAAATGCCTCCGACACACCTGTCTCCCCAACTGATACTGACACCGGACGAAAAGTTTAGTCTGAACAATTATGAAAGTTTTTATTTAAAGCTTTCGTGACTGCAGGGATTAATAAAATAAAAATATATTTTGATATATATTTTATTGTTTACCTTCTACGTGACTTTACCGAAAGAACCAAGAATAATTATGAAAATGTACAGCCATTGGTCAATCCCCCTGCTCGATGAAGGCCTCCCCAACACCAATGTCAGTCATGGAGGTTGTTTGAGCAAACTTCACCAAGGTGGTCAGTGCAGTTTGGTGTGGGTGGGCACTAAGACCGATTCATACAATCACATACCACTGATATTAATAAGCCATGGCCAAGAATCAAACTCAAGTTGCTGGTTTCATAGCACAGTGCGCTGTCCACTGCACCACCGCTCCACTCTCAACTTACTCTTATATAGATATATTCCAGAATTTTACATGCAAAAAGGCACTGTTGTTAGAGACAAGATTTACTATAACGTTGGCCTGCCTCCAAGCACAGCCTCGATTATGTTTTCACTCTGGAGCTATTTATTTAAGAAGGGACACGTTACAAAACGCCAGCACAGCATGCAGAGACCCTACACTCCCACTGGTGATTACGAAAACAATTTTGGCACCAATGAACCTAATACAACATTGGCTTATATTATTAGAAAAGGCGTCAGTGAAATGCTATGAAAATAAGCCCCGATTTTACCCGTCTGGTGTGCCATCGTACTTTGTGAATCATGTCCAATAACTTTCTGTTGTGATTACACAACTCCCGTGTAAATGAACTCCGCTGATATTAAAAGAACCCAACGTGACAGGCCAGCTGTTTTTTTACTCTCAAGTCACACTGTAGCATACAGACTATTGCAATACACAGCATTGCCATTCGTTTTCAGTGCCTGTTAATCTGTGGTTTATCTGTTAATATTAACTATAAAATCTAATACATTTACATGAAATATTGGTGGATGGACAACTTTGTCCCCAACCACCCTCAACAATTCAATGTATTGTCACGATTCAGTCACAATCCCATTCAAGCATGCTTCTTTGAACACCATCATGAATGGTAGCGCCTCACATGTGATTTGACGCATGTAACATGAGCCTACGAATCCATGTTACTCGATATGTATGAACTTCTTTCATACCGTAGGTGGCCAACCGTGCTAATCAGAGGTGCGGGAGAATGCATTGTTTGTCCCACTCCTAGCATCACGCACACCGTCAGGAATATGTGACTGCAAGGTAATGTTGAGTGTTCTTTTTATTTTATCGCAGGTGGCGATTATGCACATTTAATATTACGTGCCATTTTTAAAGTGCTGCAATGACAAATCAAAGAAATGAGGAGAGGTTCACACGAAGTTGTGCGAGTCACCATTCTGAGCTGCGATGATAGTAGTAGCCCTCAATAGTGGCTGCAGACTTCTGGAAGCAGATGTAGTAAAAGCCAGCGAACGAAGCTCCGTTAATGTCCTTTATTTTATGGTCCGGCACCAGAAAATGCTCCTGTCTCACCAAAGGGGAGAAAGAAAACCGATACAAAAAAACATTGTAATCGAGAACACGCACGGATAACATCTGGAGAGAAGACTGCAGAAATGTGAGGATAATTTAGAAAAAAGCCTTGCCCACTTGTGGGTGTGATTATCACAGGGGCCTGATGACATCATCATGGCACATGCACTTTAATTTCATCTTTACAGCCCAGTTGAAAAATTTTACACCTGTAAAGTGAATTGCAAAAACATCAACATTCCAGTACAGTGGAACTCCTCTTATCTGAAATCCTATAACTTTAGCCCCTACACAATCCAGGAAAGATTTGTTACACAAGGATCAAAGTTGATTTTCAAATAACATAAACCACTTGCAAGTAGTCATAGCAGGGGCTACATTTATCCTATTATACACATTTGTTCATGGATAAGAGGAATTGTATGGTAATTTATTCCCATTATCCGTGTGTATCTACAGATAACAAGTTGACCAAAATGAACATAACAAACATCGTGCTGTTGCTGCTATTAGCACTATTGCTGCTGCTGATATAATTTATCATGATGCTACTGTTGCTGCTGCTGTTATTCACCATGCTTTTGCTGCTATATCTGCTATTGATGCTGCTGCTACCAATGATGACGATGGTGAAAATGATTATGACATGTAATTTTCCAGGAAGGCCTTGCCAGACAGTGCATTTTAATAAGTTACGTTTACATTTGGAGGCACCAGAGGGGCCCACCCGCATAAAACCCACACGTAAGGGGCGATAAAAGTCAAAAGGTGAGCACAGGCAGGATCACATACCCGCTTGCTGAACTGTCATCTCATGCGGTGACCCACTGTGCGGCTCACGCAGTCACCTGCTCTGCAGCTCACGCAGTCACCTGCTGTGCGTGTGGAAGAGACTAGTGATGGAGTGGTGGGCAAAGAATAGAATGCGTCCGAGACGACGACCATCATGGAGATGGCGCAATGAGATCAGGTTATGTCCAGGAGATGGAGAGTGGCATCACGGGACCATGAGGAATGACGAAAATGGGGGTAGTGAACTTTATCCAGCAATAGATAAGATGAGATGATAAATGAAAGGATGAGGATGTCAAGATATTGACAACTGCTGATGATGAGGATGCAGTTTTGTTTCTGCTACTGGCTAGTCTGCTGGTATTGCTGCACCCACAACTCGCACTACACTAAACCTCTTCCTCATCTTCGCATTATATGTCTTTATTCAGTCTCATGGCAAAAATGTATCCCATTGACATTTATCTAATATTTTCACAGAAAAAGGAGATTTATTTCGGCAGACAGGATGAGACACCTAGATTTGCTTGTCAACAGTTCCCCCCAACTTCAAAGCAGATAAAGGAGTTCCACAGAATATTTATGGTAAAGCAGGCATCCTTTGTAAAACACACACACATCTACTTATTAAATATACCTACAGTTAGACGTGTAAAGCTAAATGGTATGCACACCACACATACCTTCCATCGCATGAAGATGAAGTCGCTCTCTGTTAGTTCTTCAAAATTAAAATCATCCGAGTTGAAAGTTTTACCATACTGCAAAAATGCTGGGAACTTGCTCTGAAAAAAAGATCATGGAAATAGGAGTATTTTATTCTGTGATATACTAGTCTTCTCGTGGATCACATGTTAACATGTTTTATGTTACCTTAAATACAACTAACACCATCATATCTAGACAACGGACAAATAGAAAAACTACAAGAACGATGTCCTGAAGCGCTCTCATGGCTCACGAGCAAAGCTCGACATTGGCATAGTTCTCCTAAACAAGCTGCCATATGCAAGAATATAAATAAGATCAATTGATTAATTTAAGAAATAACCTATTCTTCAAGTACTTTTTTCGAAGGATAACTCAAGTCAACAAGTGACAAGCAAAATAGTGCAACACAGGCATAACAATATGAGGCTAAGACTAAATAGAAAATAACAGTTGAATGCACATGACGAAACACAAATGGTAAAGCAATATAATTAGTCTCTTTAGAGTAACATCACTTTAGACACATCAAAAAAATCCAATTAAAATGTCTCATTTAAAATTAAATAATGCTTCATACATTTTGTAACTGCCCTTCAGTACTAAACTTGTTCACATATTTATTCGCACCTCCGATTAGCACGGTGTGCTACGTACGGCGCGAAAGAAGTTCAAAATACATACATACACAGGCCCGGGACAAGTTCAGATAATCGTCACTGGTGTCGACTGTGTGCCGGAATCGAACCCGGGTTGCCAGGTTCGTAGCACAGCATGCTAACTGCTACACCACCTGGATTCAAGGCCCCTAAAACCTCTGCCACCACCCCTCATTAATAGACTTCCATGACTCATTCAGGAGCACCACCTCCCATAACCACCCAGGCTCTCACCCAGTGCTTGCGGTCAACATCTTCGTCCGCATCCCACTTCCTGGTGAGAAAGGGCCGACCCTTGCTGATTATCTCGCCATCAAAGAACGTTGTTAGAACCGGGAACTCCTGCAGCAGCAGCAGACACATTTACCCATAAGTCAGCAACACGCCAACTCATGGGGCCAAACACGCACAATGATGAGTCAAGTAATCCTCCAGCTAGATTCTAACTTTAATTCTTTACAAGGTTCTTTATATTTTACTGCAGACCACATCGTAAAATGCAATGCCATAGGCTATATAAAGGGTATTTATCTCTTGAAAGTGTATTACTTTGGTGACATGTGACTCACCTCTGTTAAACCTTTAATTTTCAAATATCCACAAAGAAATGCGTTCTCCGTGTCAACATGCTGCAATTAAGAAGAAAAAACACATCAATTGCATTCAGTACGTTTTCATGTTAACATCTGGAACTCAGTTTTTGTAAATGAGAGACATATGCCTCATCTACTCAATTCAGATTCAATGGCCATATATACAACTAACACATTTGTTGCTCAACACAAATTTTAAAAAGTTTGAAACAACTGCCATAAATAACCAAAGCTGACCCAGTGGAGTAGAAACCACCAGCAGCTCGCATTGCATACAATGTCCGTAGACCCTAACCATACTAAACGTGTGTGTATGGCCTGTGATGTTGACACAATGTTATCCGATTCTGCCCTGGGCCTCTCATAAGTAAACATAGCCTGCATGGCATAGTAAAATATGGCCAGGCATGGCCCTGGCCACATCACCCCATCATTTATTCGGTAGATCACTGCCCAAAACAGTCTATTAGGCTAAAAGGAGGATAATTTTGCTTAGTTAAATTGTAGTAAACAATGAAGGCAAAGGCTAGTCAGGGTATAATTGTTGTTGGGACTTATGAAAATATTTTTTTTACGTTTCCACATGAATAATAATTATTTGATAGAGACGGGTTCTCTGATATTAAGTAAAATGTGCTTACACTTAATAAAACAGTGACTATAAATGTGTTATATACTACAACTAGGACAACTATTTGCTCTTTGGCATTTGAAAAGGTACATTATTTAAAGAAAAGAAAACTAAACAAAAATGTCCTGCAGAAGCTTGAGTTGATACTGCACCCGGTTTGTACTATCTAAGGGATTTCTTTAACGTGTTAACTGGCTCAGCTGCACTCCAAACCAAATGAGGCACACATATTTGACCATGACTAGGAGCTGAAGCTGCTATCTCCAACATGCTGCATGTGTTAAACAGATTTTTTACACAACACCACAAGCAACACTCAATGCCCCACGAGCCATTTTTACCGGTTACTTGAGTAGGCATGAGCAGGACACGTGCTGTCATTTTGGAATTTTCTAAATGTAAACGGTGTTTAGTGAGGACAGTGCAGTAGTTGCATGCACACTGCAGCCTTACATGGACAACTTTTTCATCAGCCATGATCAATCCACTGCTGGATTCAAGCCCCAACCCCACCCCAAACCAATGGCGCCACCACCACCCCTCACAATTTTTCGAAGCGACAATCCATCCAGCACCTGCATAAACCGATTTCATAACTCCATCTCTTTGGTACACCTACTGTCATAAATGTTCCATTCCTTGTCTGCCACTCCATTACTATTCTTGACCACTGCCCATAACCTCTTCCCTCCATGACACGTGTTCTGCACAAGCCCACTTGCTGTTCTTAATCGTTTGGATTACGTAATTAACCTGTCTGTGCTATAACCAACGTGTTCCTTTCTCCGTCTCAATATAATTTCAAGCACCTATCTGTTTGGTGGGTATTGCAGTAGCTGCATGCACACTGCTACTTTTAATGGACAACTTTTTGCTTTGTACCAATTTAATGCATTCATATTTTTTCTCTCTTTTTAAATTGGTTGCATATCTCGTGTGCAGATGCTTGTGATAAAAATAACATGTCTTTATGAATGGAGAATAAAAAATATACTACCACACATGATATCCAATTATAGTAACTGATAAATGTAATGGGCAAGTTCTCCCGCCAACATAAAAAAGAGGTCATTAAAGTTATTTATGCCCGTTTACACATTTTTTACGTTAAAGTAGTTTGTGGTTAATTTGGCAAATTTTGACCAAGACGCCAGCACACAATGGCCTACACTTGCGAATGTCACGGGATCGTTAGCATCGACTATGAACCAGACGATGCATAACATTTGATTAATACACCCGCAGTAATAAGCAGGGTGGCTGCTGGATTCAAACTGCAAGCCTCTGTTATAATCACGCATCACGACTTCTCATTGTATCCAGCCTTCAAACTCAACATTGGAAGATACAGGGATTTAGAATAATTTCACAAAAAAAATGTGTTATTTGGATCTCATCATGGTAAGAAGTATCTTGCATTTTAGTGCATGTCATGTCTTATATACGTTTGTTTGTGTGTATACATTAAATGCATAAAACCATAAATGGAAAGTGATTTCATTGTAGATATCATCCAAGTTTGGCTACGTAAGCTGTTAGGCGGCATGAGCAGCGCTATCGTGTAACAGAGCATGGCCACATACTAAATGGATTAATTAGTAACTTATAAGTATAGCACTGTAGCGAAATTAAGCGTCGATTGCTAACCGTATGGACTCTACATAAATGCTGAAAACAATTCCTATCATTAGTGCAGGGCAGCGCAGGTACAGCAAGTACATCTGTGATGCCAGAAATGTGGGTGCAGATCTTCATGCCCCCCCCCGTGTGTTAAATGTGTTCCGTGTGCGAGAAGATAAGTGGCAAGCGTTGCACAATTTCGTGGTGTTACTTCGTGGTGTGCTGGCTCAGCGTAACACCCGTGGGTGTTAACGCAGAAACCTGAGGTGTCACGTTACTGCTGCCACTTTTATACATTCATTTAACCTTATGGCGGGACCCCGGGGTTCCATAAGGTCACGGATCTCGCATAAACGGAGTTGCGACGTCATTTTATGTCTCTTGAAGGCGACCGACATGGCGATCTGTTCCTCTCGATGAGCTATACACGGTGCGCTAATGAAAGTTTAAAAGTTTTGTTCGTGACTATGGCAATTCTGGCAAGGACGGGTGCTTGATGGAGAACGATGATTGATTTCTGGTGGGTCGCGGCGTTTATGTGCGGGGTGGGAAGGATTCGCCAAAAATAAATCAATCAATTACGATGTTGACTTCCGTTTATTCGAGACCCCGGGGTCCCGCCATAAAGTTCATTTGTGCACGTTGTGTAAGAATATAACGCGATGTATTTGGATTTATAACACGCCCGAGTGCAACTGCATACAAATATGACAAAGTATGCAGCTTTGGTCAAGTGTAGCCGTAAGCCAACTGGTACAAAAGTATTAAAAACCAACTCCTGCTTTGACAAATTGTTTACCCCTCTGAGTGTGTACACTTAATTCACACACTATTAGAATGTATACTGTGATAAGGGGTCATATAATATTCAGGCGATTTATGATCTAGGCAAATCCCCTAATTTCTGCCAATGTACTTTAGCATATTCCTTGTGGCCGATTTTATTATGAAGCATTGTTCGATTCACTCGCGTGTAAATTGCAATTCTCACTCTTGCACACATGGCCACTGGTTGTGGAGCATCTGTAGAAGAAATACAGAACTCCAACACCAATGTGGCCTACTGGCGACACATCTGGGCTGTCCCACACCACTCTGAATGGAGCTCGATCACTAAAACTGTTAAAAGTAAATATGAGTGGGTCATTCATAACGTGTCGGTAAGTGCTACCTTTCAATACGCCACACGGAGACGGTCCTAGAAAGCACCCTAAATCAACGTGGTATTTGCTACCTACTATAACGCTTTAAGAGTTCTAGAAGGTAGCAGCAGTCAACACAGCAGTCAAGGGGGACACGAGACAAGAAACATCCATCCCTTGAGCGACCAACACACCCAAAGCAACTCAATAGCAGTCCACGCTGGGGAGGGGGGGGG
>CM025641.2:2084309-2102875 GCA_014621495.2 Entosphenus tridentatus | reverse complement strand
CGCGTCACGAGACCCGCGCTCGTGATTGGCTGGCGACAAGGAGGCGGGCGGATGCAGCTAATCTGGCTGTGACGGTCCCACCTGATGACGGAGACTTGTGTTGCCTCCGAAACGTCGTGATTTTTTATTGTTTTATTTTTATTAATTTCATTTTTTACCTACGTGACTTTACCGAAAGAACTAAGAATATGAATCCTTGCAGTCACGAAAGCTTCAAATCTAGAATAAATAAAACTGTTTTGGTTATGATTTGAAGCTTTCGTGACCGCAGGAATCCATACTCTGGCTCTTTCGGTAAAGTCACGTAGGTAGAAAAAGTAATTAAAGAAAAGACGACGTCGCAACACAAGCGTCCGTCTTCAGGTGAGAAAATTAACTGCTGTTGTGGCTTTATATAGGCACGGGAGGGGGAGGGGTGAGTTTTGTTGAGTCGTGGGGGAGGTTTGTGGTGTGCAGGGACGGGTGGGGCTGAAGGAATTAACAAGTAAAGGAGCTCAGATTAGTAATCGGACGAGTGAGTGAAAATCCTATCAGTTAAAACTTGGCGCGGCTTATCACATCCTTCCAATGATTGCTCAATCTGAATCCATGTTCTAGATTAAAGTTTTGTCTGTGTTTGTATATCTGGATGGCTTCATGAACAAATCTCTGATGGTGGCCCGAGGGTTTATCAGGAGTAGAATTGGGTTTAAGAGACACTTTATTGATTAACCTGACTTGTACAACAGGCACGTGGTTAGGGGACGCCCATAAATGACGTCACGCACCTGGGGGGGGGGGTCAGACATTTGTGACGAGCGAGAGGGGGTTTGAGAATTTTGACGTCACATCAAAATGCGCAACTTTAAATAAATATAGACAACACGTTCTACTTAATTAAATAGACTTTGTAATAAATGTTTTCTCCTACAACATCAGAGTGCAGCGCCACATTAAATACACAGTACAATGGGAATAGTTTAAAGCGATTTGAAGCATATCTTTTTTTGGGGGGGGGGGGCAGAGCTTTGTGACGTCATATTTGAGGGGGGTCTGACTTTTTGTGACGCCGTGTGACGAGGGGCGGGGAGGTAAAAAATTGACATTTATGGACGACCCCTTTATGGCGACTCGGTTGAGGATTGCTGTGTGTGACACACATGCTGTTGCACTTGACAGATTTACCACAATAAATGTGTTTGCCCTCGAATTGGAGCACCTGCCCACTTCCTTCATTTCGAGTGTCAACCCATATGGTCTACCCTGTATTCTTGTACAGGGAAATTGGCTTTTCATGTCCATACAGTGTACAGCCGTTTCAATACGGGCAAAAAACATAACTTTTGTCTATTTGTGTTTCTCCCTTCTGATGGGACTTTGTAGGATGAACGTTGACATTTATAAGGGCACGAGGTGACCAATAAAGTCTGAATTGGTCTCATAAGGGGCCATCCATTTAGTACGTACGCATGGAGGGGGGAGGGGGTTAACTCAAATGCGTACGCTTGTGTATGGGGGGGGGGTCTACTGACAATGTACGTACGCATAGGAAACGGGGCGGGGGGGGTGAAGCCTCGGTAATAATGCAGCATTCCTTGCTTAAACACGTTAATATTATTAATCCTTTATCGTTTCTGCGTGGATTAAATATCGGCCGTTTTATAAGATTCGGGTGGGGGAGGGGCGTAAAAAGTCCACGTGCGTACAGAGAGGGGGGGGGGTCAAATTTCAACAGATTTTTGCGTTCCTACTGAATGGATGGCCAACTAATCGTCATCATTGTCAGGAAATGATGAGCGCCTTTACGCGAGCGAATAACGAGAAGGGAGTGCTGACGTGACACTCCCCCCATCCCCAGCAACGTAGCACACGCATAACAGCAGCATCAGCTGCTGAAGCCTTGCGCGTTGGCACTCAACGTCTTGCGGACAGTCGGAGACGTCGAGACCTTGATGTTGGTGTTGTTGTTTTTGTTATTGGTTTAACAAACAAACAAAAAACTTTTCTCGCCTTCCACCTCCCCTGCGTGTGAATCCTCTGGCTGAAGAAGGAGTGCTCATTGCAGGGTGAGTGTTCTTGTTATTTTCCTTCCGCGCTCACGTTTTTAAACATCACAGCTGATGGATTTGCTTTAAAAGATGATGGGTGGATTTGTGTTGCCTCCGAAACGTCGTGATTAATGATTTAATTTATATTATTATTTATTTTTACCTACGTGACTTTAACGAAAAAAACCCAAGAGTATGAATCCTTGCAGTCACGAAAGCTTCAAATCTAGAATGGATTTTTTTTTGCGGTTGGAATGATCATAAAAAGTTGGCAGCTCTAAATAAAAATGCGTAAAGGGGTGCTGGGCAAAGGGCGAATATTGTTTTCTTCCCCGCACTCACACCTGGGCTAATTTGTCGAGACAACTCACGGGTCTTAGGTTGAACATCAACGTGTTGACACCAAGTCCTGCAACTTGGACCACTACCTGTGAGATCTTCAACTTTGATCACTACCTGTGAGATCTTCACTCAAAACTGCTCTAGAATAGTTGTACACCCCTAGCTGCCACTGCTATTCAGTGGCCTGAAATCAAATGTATCGCTCCGGATGACCGCTGCAAAGTATGATCTTGAGTTTTGATTATAGTGTGCTGATCTTTAAAGGTGCATTGAAAAATGTTGATACTCCTACTGATACTCCTGCTGTTGTGGAGTGACTCATGCTGCCAGCTATGGCTGCAAAGTTTGGTCGTACATGTTATGTAGATCGTTTATTCTTGAAGTTGAATTACAGTTCCTATGATCGCTGTTGCATTGTTTTTATAGCTTTATTTTGGTGATTTCGAAAACGTTTTGGTTTCGCCATGTGTTTGTTGTAGTACAGAGTTAGCCTGATAACTTTAATCTAAGTTGTCTTGTGGTTATCGTTTGACTTGCATCCCACTGCTATTTTTGCACACAGCGTCGTTATACGGTGCTTTTTCTGGAAGACTTTGCTGTTTTTCCTGGATTGTTCTGTTGCGCATAATCACTTTAAGATGTTTCTTGTTCATGTTTTTGTTTGTTGCAGTTGCACCCGATTCAAGAGCCGAATGGCTCACAGGGCTATACCTAATCAATTAAACTGAACTGGCGCTGTAACTGCCGTGTGATTATAATAACGCTTTGTAACCTAGACGTGTCAATTGTAGCTTCCTCTCCAGAGAGGTGGAGTTAGATCGACACCACCGATGTGTATTGACTTGAGCCCTCATGGTAATTGAAAAGGATTGCAAGGCTCCCCAGCGTGGTGAAGTATGGTCAAACAGCGAGGCTCTCATCTAGCAGTGGATAGAGAGAACTCAGCATCGCACAGAATACATATAACACTGTGCCCGTACTGTATATTGTACACAAGGGTAGGTGATGCTTCCGTGGTGAAATGGATCATGAGCACGAGGGGTGTGCATTCCAGAGGGCAATCCGGTTGGCTGTAGATTGCAATCGCAGTGTGCAAACAATTCAACTTTCCGCAGCAGTACAGTGCCAAAGGAAACACAGATAGGGGGCCGTACATCATTTATGGACGGCCCCTAGGGTGCTGTGCATGCACGCACTTGCAGATATGGCACCCAAAGATGGCAATCCGTCAATAAATATTTCTAACCTTAACTGGTGTCTTGTGTTTTAGGAATGTCTAGCTTCAGAGGAAAACCCAAATCCAGCCCAGGGGTAAGTAATATTGGCACAATATCATACCATTGAATTTGCATAATACACGATTCACTTGAATATTTGCATCATACACATTGCCATCGCGTTCATAAGAACATCCATAAGAGTATCATCCATTATTTAAGCAATTATTATTCGACAGCAGTTTAGCTAGGTAGACATACACTAATGAGCATGTATAAATGTTTTCCTGTAATCCTCGACTGGTCGTGAGTTCCTCTAAACCTCTCTGTGTGTCTTGCTGTTGGTGAAACATTGTACAGGATGGGAGAGAGTTCCAGTTGTTTTTCCATCATCTCAGGTGTGATTCAGGCCCATTGTGTCATGGCTTTCCATGTTACACGGCGTGAGTGCATTTGTCATTATTATTCTATAAAATTGCCTTAAATGGAAAAATATACACACGGCTACGGGGAGAACATGCAAACTCCAAGTATACAGGCCTCAGGGTTGAGATCGAACCTCCTGTATACCTGGTAAGTTAGTTAACATCTCTCAAAAGATGGACCATTGCTCAAAACATCTCCTATTGTATACTTTAACTTTTAAGGCCACACGGTATTATTGACACATGTGTTGAGTTTTGAGTTTAAAATATAAAAAAATGTAAACTCGTTCCTCTTCCTTGAGTCGCGGAACAATGTGAGTTTGAATTTGTTTCCTTAAATTTCAGAGTGGTGGTACACGTCATCCAAAGCAGGGAAGCACGGGAGAACATAGGAGATCTAGTCAGCATGATCAAAAACAGGGTGAAGGACCGAGGTATAACGGCCCACATAATCAACAGCATAAAGGAAAGCAAGAAGGCCAAAAGGCTGAAACCGGCCAACCTGGATACAAACAAGGAGGAGGAGGAGGATCAACTGACAACCAGACTGCCAGGCCGCATCACTATAGACAAGGAACGACAGCAGAATGTCAAAAACCTAGGCCACGTGATCCAAAGCAAGGAGGAATACCAGAGTTAAATAAACTTAACCTGGATTTCTTAAGATCGGAGAAGACTGACTCGGCTTATTATAGACAAGGAGGACTCCTTGAAAAACACAAGAGTGGCCCACATCATCATCGGCAAGGAGAAACGACAGACCACCAAAACACATGCCAAAGAGATCAAAGACCAAAAGGAACTGGAGACCATCAACAGAGTCGTCCACATCATAAATCAGAAGGGGTGGGACAGCATCAAAAGCCCTCTATAATTCAACATCAACAGAGACCCAACGCGTATATTCATAAACCAAGAAACGCCACATTTCAGCATAACAATCTAGGAATTACTCAGCCAGTGCAGTTTATCACGTACAAAACCCCTATTGTCGAAAACACACAGTACTGGTTAAATTTGAAACCACCGACGTGCACTGTAGAAGATAAGACTGCAGACGTATTGGCGAACGTGAACAAGCAGGTCCCAGTTGTAGACATTGGCCGAGTCAACCAGACTGCACAGGACTGCATGACTGTCTTGGCTGACACTGACCAGCATGTCTCCAAAGATGTGGTAAGATTTGGGCTGATTTTGTGTACGGTTGAAGGCTGCTTGATGCATTGCAAAATGCCATGAATTCAATTAGCTCAAAGTCCTTTAGATAAGATGAGAGTCCTTTGGCCCACAATAGGCCTGCATCCTGTGCTGAATACATTTCTTTGCTGATAATTGTTGGAGTGGAGTGTTGGTAGAGTGGTTAGTGCGCTGCGAATCCTGTGACCGGAGGTTAATTTCCGGCCACAGTTAACATCAGTGGCGAGTTATGAAGGGCAGCACGGCACACGAGGGGGTGGGTGGCAAGTACCACGCCCGGCCGCCTTTGTCTCCCCAGTGGCGATGTTTACACACCGCATCAGGTGCTCATTAGAGGCTGAGTCTACCTAGGGGAGGCCCAGGACCAGTTATGATAATCGTCACCGGTGTTGGCCATGAGCGGGGATAGAACTCGTAATGCAGCGTAGCGCTAACCACTACAAAACCCGGTAAATATGTCGTCGAGTCCCGTATAAGCAGTCCGTTTACTGGTAACTCTGCCTTGATAAGAATGCATGATTGGTATTTCGTGCCATTTTCTCACCCCCCCAAAAAATGGGCAAAATATGTAATTTTACTTTATATGGTGCCTAATCAGTTTAATACGTAGGCTTTCGTGACTAATATCCATAATATAGTTTTTTTTTCGGTTAAATTGTGTAAATATATGATGAAATAATTTTTCCGCATTTTAATAAATAAAAATCATTTGTAACCGTTCGGATAGCTACCGACTTGGTGCTGTGTGGAAGCAAATTATCAAATAATACATTGTTTAAATGCATGCCTATACAGGCCACCATAATTCAATAGGTATTACCATTGGTAGCGCTATTTTAGTACACACAATGGACAGGAAGGACAAGATCAATGGGCTCGCATAATGCACATGCATAATGTACGTTGACTCCGTAATCTCCCCCCACCCCACTTTTATCAAGAAGAGCGCAGAAGTGTGGTCACCACATCTACACCTCTATATAAGGAGCGAAACAGGTGGACTTCTTCACAAATCTGTCTGTCGCCTGATGAAGCTAGTTGTAATTACTGGCTAAACGTCGTACTCAGATTGTAAATGTTGTGGCTTGGCTCTCCAACACACCGGTGTGCTGTACTAGTGACGAATTGGCATGTTCTCTTTACGTGACAACCCTGACTAATTTGCTGTGTCAGGTGTTGGCGTGTTTAACAACACATTTTTACGCGATCTAACCCAAAAAACCTCTATTATGGACGGTGCCTAATGTTTTACTGATAACAATAGGGCCACATTGACACTGCAGTGATGCTGTCACACTTTTAAAACTGCACTCTGCCTTTGTCCACTAAAAAACTACCATTGAGTGTATTTCAATATTAGAGACTCATGGGGTGAGTCGGCACCACTGAGATCCTTAAAATATCTGTTTACAAATACATCTGATGGGTACGTGTCTTTCCGTGTGTTTTCTAAGTAAGATACACCATATAGAGTGCAAGTATTGCATTAGGCAACCTAACTTGTGTTTTGCTTGTATCTGGAAAGACATTTTTGCTTTTGATTGTATTTTTTTATCGCAGTTGGTGTCTGTGTTTTTGATTGTTTGTTTATATAGGTGTCCGCACTGCTTTGTAAGTGCCTGAAAGTGCCGTCGGTGACGGCGATGGGCCTGAAGAGCGAGTATGACATCCCTGCCATCGCAGAATTCATGAAAACCCACAAGGCGGTGCATACGTTCATCAAGGTCCGCTGTTCTTCTAGCCCACCAGCCGTGCACTGGGTTTTAGCCATCTCTAATTAAACCAGGCTCCTTAATATAGCGTGCAACAGCTAAAATGGTCCACACTTTTTTTTATAGATGAGTAGAGCAAATTCCACGGATAATATTGTGGATAAGAGGACGTGTGATGTTCTTTTCCCACATGAACGTGGATAAGAACAATAGTTCTCCCAAATAACTTATTTGAAGCTGGAAATCATTCCCTCAACATGCATAACTGCAGTGATGAACAATTCCAATTTGCATCGTCACGACATGCTATGTATGCATGTTGAACTTCTTTCACTCCGTACTAATGGGAGGTGAATAGCTCCAGTGACTTCCTAATATTGGAAGAGCATTCCAGAGGGCCACAGAAGCGTATCCGAAAGTGCTCGACGATGACCGCGGTTCGTGTGATGGTTTACGCTCCTCGACGGTCTGAGCAAGGTATCGTGGTGTTCATTTGTGGCGAGCGCTTTGTGGGGAGTGACCGCGACCTCAAAATACGCATGCGTGTGCGGTATCTCGGCGTGTTCGGCTGCAGGCCTACAAGAGCATACGCT
Source organism: Entosphenus tridentatus (assembly GCA_014621495.2). Taxonomy (NCBI): domain Eukaryota; kingdom Metazoa; phylum Chordata; class Hyperoartia; order Petromyzontiformes; family Petromyzontidae; genus Entosphenus; species Entosphenus tridentatus. The sequence goes on along the minus strand of CM025641.2, from coordinate 2,095,362 downwards.
GCATCAGCACTTTGCACGAGCTGGGCCAGGATGCGGCCGCCCTGCAGAAGAAGGGGGCCTTCCGCGAGCTGGGCCTTGGGCCACTTTGCCGCCACCCCGCGGTAGCTCCACAGTACGGAGTGCCGAGCTCCATGAAGGACGGCGACATACCCAAGATCACCACCGCGGATGTCCTGAAGGTGTCGGACAGCCCTCGAGGCCATATAACTAAGCGCGATGGTGTGTGGGTAACGGGGCATTAAAGAGAGAGAGGACCTGAAAGTGATCACAGGTTCTGGGGATCGTTGGGTCTTCGAAATGAGTAAGCTTGGCACCGCTAAGGTCTTGGGTTCATGTACGGGCGTCTGACTTTGATTGTAGAGTACACCGGGAACTGAAGTGTAGCCACCACATGATGAGCTCAACCCGGTCACCAATGACTACACACACCCAATATATAAACCGTGCATGTTAAATTTGATAATGCACATTCATTAAATCACGAGGAAGGGTGGGGGCAAATCTTTCGATTCCTTACTTGGACTAAGCGGTGTTTTTGGTTTGTGGTCATTCTCTATGACTAAACTACTGCATGAACCTGGATAAAGTCCCGCAATAAAGAAACTGACAGAAAACAAGGCATTTCGGAAAACTCCAGTTAAAGTTTTCTTTTTTGTACTAGTAGGAGTGTCTATCAAGGGGATAACCGTATGCACGCAACCGTTAACGTGAGCATTCATATCTGAAAGCAGTCGTATGATACCATTTTTGAGTCTCGTCTCTTGTTGTGTATTGCAGAACCTGCAATCGTACATGCTGAGTAACCAGGGCCAGCGAGTAGATCAGGCCGAATTCATGAGGCACCTGAAGGACAAATACAGACTGAACAACGTGCAGGAGCTGGGAGTCAGCATCACCAGCCTCGGACTCGCCATTTCTGTAAGTGGACAGCCTCGGAATGCAGCGGCCTGTCCTTGTCATTCTTGTGACATGGACCAAACAACGACCACGGCGTGAGAGGTGGCAGGGTGTAACTCTTTGGTTCTTTTGGTAAAGTCACGTATAAAGAGAAAATAATAAATTAAATAATAGCATGCAACGTTTCGATTGCAACACAAGCAATCATCATCAGGTACAAATGAAAGAGATTATTATTTAAATTAATTTATTATTTTCTCTTTCTACGTGACTTTACCGAAAGAACCAAAGAGTAATTCCTGCAGTCAAGAAAGCGCTAAATCAAGTTGTAGGTGGCAGGGTGGTTCGGGGAACACAGAGCACTGAGCTGAACTAGCTAAGGTTCTGAGTTGGAATGCAGGTTTCAGCCGCCTGTCATTTTAACTAATAACGTCAAACCGTATGATAAACCTACAAGGTATGGTGAATTTCTTTCGCACCGTACATCTCCAGCGTTGCTAATCGGAGGTGCGGGGATGATCGGAAGTGTGGAGTCGATGGCCACAGCCCGGTCGGTCACCAATGACTGCACAAAAAAGAAATCGTGGCAAAATTTCAGCTCTTCAGAATTAAATTATTGGTTTGACTGCCATGCAGCAAACACCAAAATAAATCATAGTGGAGTGTGGGAGAGTGCGCCCCCTGCTTTTGAACGGTTTATCAGAATTTACGTGAGCATTTTTTGTGCATCCGTTCTCAGACACATGGGGGCTCGCACTGCCCTGTGAGATTTCCGAATGGATTCTTTGTTCTCCCCTGGCATGACACTCGATATCGCGCTCGGAATAAAAAGAGTGGAAAAAACAACGCCACCCCAGCGTGAGCTCGGGATTATCGTACTGCTTCGACGACCAAGAGTACATAACCAGCTTGCCTGATATCGTTAAATATCTATTGACGATGTAATATTTATTGATAAAAAAACATTTTTTAAATACAAATACACAGTAACTGGACACAAACGTCGAGACGGTGGTTTTGTCGTGCCCACAGACGATTTTCAAAGTGCAGCGGTGTGACACGGAAGCGCGTGAGCAAGCACGGGCCCAGCTGGAATGCGACGTTCTCAGGGACTTGGAGGCCAAGCTCCAGCAGCAGAAGCAGAGCCTTCTCAACATGTTCGACGATGGGGACGGAGGTGCCAGGCTGAAGCAGCAATATGCCAGTCAGTCTGCATCAGAGCTTCTCTACGTAGTCTTCAAGAATGCCGATCAGATCTTCAGCAACAAGATAAAGAAGGTAAGGTGGGGAATAACATGGTGGGGGGAAAGAACACTCGCCATGTTTTTCACTTTCAGAATCGGAGTCTTTATTATTTATTGCTGGAGAAATCTGATGAGCTATGAAGCTCTTTTTCACAGATGTGCAGCCGGGGCACGAGGTCAGATAGTTCCAAAAACTAACAATACAAAAACACGACGGGAGTGCAAAGTATAGGAAAAAACTGAACTAAACTATTTATATTTCAGCAGGTAAAACCCACTGAGCTATTAGCTTTATTTTTCAGGACCTGGCCACACATGATAGCTCAACGAAGTGGCTTATCATGTGGAAATTTATAGCACCCAATTAGTCTAAATAATCTAAATTAACACTGCCTTCTTGGTTCTTTCGGTAAAGTCACGTAGAATGGAAATAATAAAATAATAAAAATAAAACATAATAAAATAATTCTCACGACGTTTCGGCCACATCGCAAGCAGCCGTCCTCAGGTGAAGAACATGTCTGTCGAGAAGACGAAACGTCGTGAGAATTATTTTATTATTTTTATTTTTATTAATTTATTATTTCCATTCTACGTGATTTTACCGAAAGAACCAAGAAGATTAATCCCGGCAGTCACGAAAGCTTTAAATCGAAATTTAACACTGCCTTGTATGGGCAATTGTCTGTCATCGGCAATGTTATACCATTGTATATTTTTCTGTTATAAGGCAGTGTTAATGATGAACATGATGAGTGGTCTTTAACGTGTGCTTGTACATGACTGCCATTGTAGTTCATTAATTTATTCTATGAAAGAGGGTAGGTTGCTGATCAGCATGTATGCCCGAAATGTAAATAAACAACAGATATGATATAATAATAAAATACAGGCCTTTGATAATCCACTTCTGCATGAAGGCCTTCCCCGCGCCGTGCCGGTAATGGGGGTTGTTTTACCATAATTTGTCATGCTGGTCATTGCTTATTTGGTTGAGTGAAGGCCCAGTTTAGATCAGATATCGCTCACCACCTGATGTGGCTGGGAATCGAAACTCAGGTGGCCAGGTGCATAGTGCAGTGCGCTAATCACTGCACCACCTTTCACCAAGGGCAATATTTTACAAACGTTACATTGGACAAAGCATGCCTCATTTCAGCAGCCAGATGAGCGTTTCTCAACTCAGGTCTTCACTGCCCACCGTGGTCCACCGTTGCACGATTACCGGTCTTTAAATTGAATATTCAAATGTATCCACCGCAAACCGCATGCATGCACCTTGACAGTGTTGAAACGACGCTGTTGTCGTGAGATGCTAACTCAATTGCCTGGTATTCAGGAGGTGGTGGCTTCAATCCCGACCCTGACGCTTGCTGTATATTTGGAGTTTGTATGTCTCTCCCCGTGGTCATGTGGCTTTTTTTCTGGGTCCTCCGGTTTTTCCCTCCACATTTAGAAACATGCATTTAGAGTATTTGGCTGCTAAAAATTTCCACGTGATAAGCCACTTCGTTGAGCTATCATTTGCAGCCAGGTTGGTTCTGAAAATGAGCTATATAGGTCAGTGGGCCTTACCTAGTAAAATTACATTTTTATCGTTTAGATCATAGTTTAAAAGCCATATGAACCTTATGGCGGTAACACGGGGTACCATGGTACCCTGGCTCTTGCATAATATCCGTGATGCAGTCATTTTTAGTCTGTTGATGGTCGGCGATGCGGCAATCGACTCATCTCGGCGAGCTGTACACGATGCACTATTCAAAATTGAATTTTTTAAGAGCGGATTTTCTATGCTCATGGTTGACGTTTCGACATCACGGAGTAGCACTGATTTCGGATTGATTGTTACCCCAGTCGCGGAGTTAAGTACACCCCTGGAAAAGATAGTGTCCCAGAAATAAAATATTTAATTGCCTCGGCCATTTTGTATTATTTGGCACCCCAGGGTACCGCCATAAGGATCATATGGGGGATGTTTGTCTTTGCAGACTGTTCAGGACTTCCTGTCCCTGGCGGCAGGAGACCCCTTGGCCAAGACGCTGTTCCAGATAGCAGTGTGCGGAGGCTCCCTTGTGACCCCCTCTGAACCGGGACTCAGTGAGATGTCCTCGACCCCCTTCAAACTTAAGGCCGACGACATTCAGCCCACTCTTGCAGAAAGTAAGAACCCATTCTCCTATCTGTTATGTATTAAAAAACCTAAGAGTATGAATTCTTGCAGTCACGAAAGCTTCAAATCTAGAACCCATTCTCCTATCTGTTATCCTTAAGCTGCTAAAATGTATCATAAGAATAGATTTAAAGATGTCTACGGCAGCATGTGCCATGCACGCATGTATGACGGAAGCTGTCGGCATGAAGTAAAAATCGTATTTTTTTTTCCCTTTTGTCAATCCACTGCTGGATGAAGGCCTCCTCATGTCATGTCAGCCATGGATATTGTTTGATTATATTACAACATGCTGGTTAGTGGAGGTTGGCAAAGTTGGGGATTGGCGTCCGAACCAGTTCAGTTACCACTCACCACTGATATTAGCCGTGGCGAGGATTCAAACTCCTCACCCAGTTCATAACTACCTCGCCTGGTATACAGGAGGTCGTGGGTTCGATCCTGACCCTGACGCCTGCTGTATATTTGGAGTTTGCGCGTCTCTCTCTCCCTATGGTCACGTGGATTTTTCTCCGGGTTCTCCAGTTTTTCCCTTTACATCAAGAATCAACATGTGTTTATAGTATTTGGGCACTATACATTTCCACATGATAAGCCACTATCATTTGTGGCCAGGTCGCTTCTTAAAAAGAGCTATACAGCTGAGTGGGCCTTACCTGATAAAATAAAAGATAGTTTAGTTTTAAGGCAGTGTGCAAGCAATTTTGGCTCCCCTGCCCCCAATCATATCCTGTAAGGGAAGGCTCCTTTCTACCCCTTTTCCACTGGCACCTCTGAGCAGAGCCAGCGCAGGGCTTATGATGCTCTCATTGCGTATGGCGTCAGTGTTTTACGCAACCGACACGTGGGATGCCAGGTGGCACGGCTCGACTTCTGCAGTAAAAACGCAACCTAAATCCTCCTGAACAGCACCGGGCTGGCTTGACGTGGTCCCAGCATGGCTCAGTAGTAGAGTGGGGAAATGGGTGTTAGTGTCCCAAAGTGAAGAACATTGGCGAACAGAGTGGAGCAATGTGGACGTCCAGAATAACACCTCATCCGAGATCCAGATATTGCAGCCCCTGACTTTGACATTCCTCGAATACGCTGCTGTACCGTCAGCCGCATCAGAAAATTTAACAGTGTGATGTGCACACCTCCTGCATGAATGGAAAATTAAAGACAAGCCAAAGTAGTATGGTCATGGCCAGGCAACCAAAACTATGGACCATATAGTAAGCCACTGTAGTCCTCAAATGGAAGGAGTAGAAAAATTGCACAAACTCTAACTCCTGAAGCCCTCTCATGGCACGCAGACCTTGACATTGACAAATAGCTCCTAACCCCATTTTTCATACTCAAGAATTTAATATAATAGTGTCCCAAATATAGATGCTTGCTATACAGCCTGAAAGGCGTAACCACAGCCACCTGCCCTTCTACGTCTGCCTCCGTTTTGCCGGACGACTCTCTAACCCTCGACCCAACGCGGGCTGTGGCAGGTGTCGTGCGGGATGAGATGCTGGAGCTGCTCAGTGGAACCGGCGCCGCTGCCTCCCTGAGCCTGGGGGACCTGGCTGAGATTGAGAAGCAGCTGGCAGAGCGCTTCAACGTTCCCGACTTCCCCAGCCTGGGCCATGGCTCTTTCCTCGAATTTTTGAACGGCAACTCTAAGGTGGGTGACACGGACGTTATCGTTTAAGCTCCGTCACCGTGGCTGTTATTAAGTTATCTGCAAATCTTAATGTGCCCTCCCCCAACCTCACCCCCCCAGGCAACCTTTGGTTTGTAGGAGCTCACTCATTCTCCATTAGGACAAAATGCGTTTTTGCATATTTTTGCCGGAAAGTAAAGAGTGGTTGTTTTAGTGTCTTGTTTTGTTGTGTCTTCGTCTGGTCATCGTGTGTTCGTGTCCCTAATAGCAATGCAACTTTAAAACTACAGTTTGGTTCATAGTGGATTATATTTATAAGCGCTATAGTGCCCCACTGTTATGGATGATAGTCTAATGTACAGAGCTAATGCTTTCCGCATAAATGTATCAGTATGCATGTTGAACTTCATTCGCACCGTACGTAGCCAAGCTTGCTAATCGGAGGTGTGGGGGATGAACAACAAACTAAACACAAAAAGAAGTTCGAAAGAAATGAGTTTTCAATCTAGATTTAAAAGTGCATAGCTTCATTGGCTAATATCAGAAGGAAGAGCATTCCAGACGGCCGCAGAAGCACATTTGAAAGCACGTGATGAAGTGACCGTCTTTGTTTTATGGTTAGCCAAAAGCCGCTGCGAAGATAACTGGAATTTGCGTGATGGTTTATGCTTCTTGATGAGATCTGCAAGGAAGAACTTTGTGTGCAGCTGTAAAGTGTTAAGAGGTGTGCGGGTGTATGCGTGTAGAGTGGTTGTTTTATTTCCGCGCGTCTCCGTTCGTTGTCGCTCAACGATCTGCTGCTGACTTTGCCGCTGCAGGTGCTGGGAAAGGCCGGGGTGTCAACACTGAGCTTGGACACGTCGGAGGCGCACGACGTCAGATTTTCTTCGAGCAGCAAACAGCTCATTGACTTTGACGCGTTGTGCGTTAACTTGAACACCACTGAGGTGACGGTTAATCGATCACCAGCACGTTGCGCGATTGTGCACGTCATACATGCCAGTAAAGCCAAAGTCTCCTCAGGTGGAGCGAAAAAGGTTCATGAACCCTGGATGTAGGTCACGACGCTTTTATTCATCAGTCAAATAGACGATGGCACTCGTGATGCATGTGTAGTGGGTCCAACTGAGTCGCAGACGTCGTTCCTTTTAGAGGCAACACATTTATTTGTAACACGTAACACAAAGGGGCAACTGTGCCCCTTGACTAGATACAGCCTAGGGTGGTGACCACCCAGCTAACTACTCTATACAGAGGAGTCACTGCTACGAAGGGTCAGGTCCCTACTCCGGTCCGCGACCACGCGTTTGCCTCGAAGACGTAGAGCTTCCAGCTTGAGATGTAGGCGTCAGCTGGTGGACGTGGAGCTTCAGCTGGTAGACGTGGAGCTTCAGCTTGTAGAATGCAGCGACCCCGGTCCCTCTCAAGGACCCGCCTTATATCCCCCTACGGTCGGGGCCGCTCCGCCCTTATCCCCGCCCGCCTTCTGGAGCCTTCTAGCTCCCTCTGAATCCCTCTCGAGAGCTCTCCCTGGACACGTGATCACCCCCTAGTCCCCCCACCTGGGGGCCTCTCTATGGACACTCTAGATCACGTGTCTGCAGGGTCAACCAGAGTTCCATGGCCCGAGGCAACCTTGCCCCTGGGCTGACACTCTCCCACTCCCCCTCGTGGGAGCCCGCACCATACGCTACGCGTGGTGCCCGCGCTATACAGCGCTCACCAAGCCCCGCTAGGGCTGGTACTACACCCGCCAACAGGGTGTATGCGATGAGGCTGCATCGCGTGCCTTGGTCCTCTCAGCCCGGCACCATATAGTGACATCCCCGATTTCACTACACATCCATCGAGTTGCGCGTGTGATGGAAAGTACGTTTTGTTTTCATTAATTATGGAAAATGTAAATGCAAATGAGATGAGTTTGGCAGCCAAGAGGGGGGAGAATGCGCCCAAGAGGATGACCACCACGATGATGGAGTGATTAGGTCAGCTCATGTGCAAGAGTTGTGGTATCCTTTGTTTAATCATGAGATTAAATATGGCCATTGAGATACGTGAAGCAGCATCGCCTCAATTGCAAAGAGTGAGGTAAATTGTGGTATTGCAAAAAATGTTTTAAACAATATAAATGAGCTTGTAAAAACCAGACAAAGTTTTAAATAAGAACATCAGAAATATTACAAACAAAAGGGGGCGATTCAGGCCATCTGGCTAATTAGGTTGCGAGTAACCGATCAATTCTAGAATCTTATTGAATAATTTCTTGAAGAGTCCCAGTGAATCTTCTTCCATGCCTATTTTGGAGAGTTGTTTTCTTTTTTAGGCTTCTCGTTAGCTTCGAAGCATTGTGGCGGGATAGGCATTGGGTTTCCTGACCAGGCCACGTGGTGTGATCGCGTCTGGCTGTGCTGCAGGACCAGGATAAGGAGCCTCAGCAACAAGATGAGCCATTCAAAGACCCTTCCAGCCAGTCGGCCATCTTCCCTGGGATGACACTAAGCGACGGCAGGTAGGTGGTTAATGCCGATTCGTGCCTGTGTGTTAAAATGTGTATCGTAAAATTCAATAATGTTGGATGCATTTTTACCGAAATGCATAATTATCAATAAATACATTGATGTATTAAAATCTATTTTTATCCAGTACCTACAATGCGTGCATCAAATTGGGCACGTGAGTTATTGATGAATTGCGATGAATGCAAATGACTTGGCATGATAGCCAATGGATGAGACGAGACAGACTTGTGACAGAATCGCTAGCCAGGGGAGAGAACACTCCCGAGAGGACGACCACCAGGAAGATGGAGCGATGAAATCTTCTCACGGGCAGGTGCCACGTGGATTGTTACATCGCTGGACCGTGAGAGATGGCTACTGCTTGGCAAGGCCTTAAAAAAACACTAAAACCAAAACTTTATCATTTTTATTCAACTATAAACTATTAAATTTTTACCAGGTGAGGCCCACTGAGCTATTTAGCTCTTTTTTCAGAAGCAACCTGGCCAGAAATGATAGCTCAATGGAGTGGCTCATCATCTGGAAATTTACAGCTGCAAAATACTCAAAACACATGTTGATTATAAATGTGGAGGGAAAAACCGGAGGACCTGCAGAAAAATCCATGCGACCACGGGGAGAACATGCAAACTCGAAATATACAGGAGGCGTCAGGGTCGGGATCGAACCAACGACCTCCTGTATACCAGGCGAGGTAGTTAACATCTCGCCACCACGGCACCTTAATTCAGCAGTGGATTGATCATGTCTGATGATGATTTTCTTTGCATCAGATGTTTCCTTCCACGATTATCATGGAAACATTTGACGTGGGACAAACAAACACATATCGGTATGTATGTTGATCTTCTTACGCATCGTACGTAGCCGACCGTGCCAACAGGAGGTGCAGGTGCGAATTGGCGGTGCGGGAAAGTAATTGGAGCATAGATAAAGACTGCGGGACAACGTTGTGTCGTTCATCACCTTCGTGGTTTGTACGACACTGAACACGTTTCGCCGGGTGTGCGGTGTCCTCTAGCCGGGATGTACAGAAGAGCCAGGCTGGCCTGGGCGTGCAGGGGAACGTGGGTGCAGACCGGGCACTGCAGTGCCTGCTGACTGCCCCCCTCCTGGAGGACCTGGCCGCCTGGTCCCACTGGGAGTTGCTCTTTGAACAGAAGCACGGCCCACTCAAGGAATTTATTGAGAGCGTTTGCTCGGGCAACGTAGCCAAGCTGGGAGAAAAGACGGGTAAGTGTTTGGCGTCGTCATTTTCTTTCACCTCTCTGAACCTGTAGGTATCTGTGACAATAGAGCTTTATAGCTCATCAGATTCCTCCAGTATAAATAAAGATTCTGATTTTGATATGTCAAGTTGAGGAAGGGTTGTTTAATCTAACATTCCAATTTGGAAAACGAGGCTAGTTTTTTTTTAGCCAGGGCAGCTTCAACAAGTCTTCCAGGATGTTATTGCATTGCATTTCTTTACCAATTCCATTGTTAGGTGGTGAGGTAAAGTGTAGGCAATCTCACCTCTTCCAAGACAAGGCCTAAATATCCCCAGGAGGGTGCTTTGGAGCTTCCTCCAGTGGAGCCCTTTCTGCTAGCAGTGGCGTGAGCAGGGAATTTCAGGGCTGCACCTCGAGCAAAGCTGTTTGCCTGTGGCGGCGGCGGTGGTGGAAGCGAAGCCATGAGATGCGTTCTCCGTCCCACGCAGCGGCCAAAGCGGTGCTGGCCGAGGTCTCCGAGCTGCTTGCTCTGGAGGTGCAGCCGGGACTGCTTCTGCGTGTCGCTGCCGAGCCGTCGCCCGAGAAATTTGCGGAAGCCGCCCTCCACCGCGACCCCATGGTGTCGGTGGCTCAGCTCGTGTCGCTGGTGGCAGCCCAGGGCCTCTCGGAAGCCCCTCTGGCGCTGCTGGCCAATCGAATAGAAGTGGTGCTCACGATCATGGCCGAAGAGAAAGGTACCCAACGGGTGGCAGCGCACGCGCGACGACACGGGTCGAATTCGCATCTTGGGTGAAATTACTTTTTGCCTGAAAATATTATAAGGGTGCCACGGTGGCAAGATGTTAACTACCTCGCCTGGTATGGAGGAGAGCGTGGGTACGATCCCAACCCTGACACCTGCTGTATATTTGGAGTTCGCATGTCTCTCTCCCCGTGGTCACGTGGACTTTTCTCCGGGTCCCTTGGTTTTTCCCACAACATTTAGAGTCAACATGCATTTAGAGTATTTGGCTGCTATACATTTCCACATGATAAGCCACTTGGTTGAGCTATCATTAGTGGCTAGGATATTTCTGAAAAAAGAGCTATATAGCTCAGTGGGCCTTACCTGGTAAAATAAAATAAAATGCATTATTTAAGTGTGAAATAATTTCCCCTCCGTTGATTTTATGACTTGTCAAGATTCAGTCATGAATTTATTGAAGGATCGATTATTTATTGGACTCTAATTAAACCGGATTCTCCATTGTAGATATGATGGCCTCAGCTCTGTAAGCAATGACTGCCCCAATTTTTTTTTTGCAAGGGCTGCAGTGCATTTAATTTGTATAAATTCCAGCTCTGGTTTCTGCCCACATGGGCCATTTTTTCACACT
>CM025641.2:2037055-2079309 GCA_014621495.2 Entosphenus tridentatus | reverse complement strand
CCTGCTGGCAGGTGTTCCTGGCTCCGTTTGAGCACACCATGGGAGAAGCCGACTGGCAAGACCTGCTGCTGCGTGCCGCGTCCATGCCCGATTGGCAGTCGGGCACCCGCAGGGCTCGACTGCACGAGCTGGGGCAGCTGCTGGATATCGAGGAGTGGACCTGTGACTTTGAAGGAGGCCTCGAGGTACCTCGGCTGCCACAATTGCAACCAAAATATCCGACATCGTTTGTTAAGGGGAAGCTGGGTGGCCAGTGTTCAGCTGGCACCACTACAACCTTATTCTTGTAGTTTAACACGTAGGCTTTCGCGACCAATATCATCCATAAGAGGTTTTTTTTGTTGGGGTTAGAGCGCGTAAATAGATAAATGTGTCGTTAAAACACGCCACCACCCGACACAGCCAACTAGTAAGGGTTGTCACGTAAACAAAACGTAGCCAATTCGTCACTAGTACAGCACACCGGTGTGCTCTTGTAGTCCCTAGGCCTTTTGGGCTGTTTGGGGCCATGCACATTTAGTTTATTGTCCTTCCCCTGCACCTCCAATTAGCACGGTTGGCTACCTGCAATGCGAAAGGAGTTCAACATACATACAGATTTACCGTGTAGGTTTTTGATACCCTTTTGACGTTATTGGTGTTTTTGTGTTTCGCTAAATTCAAAATTGTGTTTAACTCTGTCGTGTAGTAGAATGTGTATTCATATATCTCTTAGCCTCGTACGTTGGTCCTGCATTGCGCCGTGGTGCTATCACTTGCTAACCCAAGTGTGCCTTGTAAAAGAAACATGATGTCTCAATGGGTTATCACCCGTTGAAATAAAGTCCACCACTACTCTAGGATAACACAATAGCTTACTCTCAACCTTGGAGCAGTGCATGAGGGCAATGGATGTATGTTGACTTTCGCACCGTACGTAGCCAACCACGCAAATCAGAGGTGCGGGAAATGTGAACCCATTCTCTTATATCTGTCTTGCAGGACCAGGAGGTTACAGACAACTCGGAGGAGGAGAGTGGCTCCATGGAATCATCGTCTGGCACTGAGGAAGAATCAGAGTTTGAGTCATGCAAATTAAACGAAAGCATTCCGTGATTTCTGATATTGGTACAGAATCGTAAAAAATGGAGGATGTTTTTGATTTTTTTATTCAATGAGCTCGTAGCAGCAATGATGTTAGACCTTCTATGTATGTATGGATGTTGAACTTATTTCGCACGTAGTCAACCGAAACATATTTAATTGCAGTCGGGAAGTATTAAAGCAAGTATCGATACAATTATATCAGAATCCCAATATTGATTTATACTGGAGGAATCCGATGAGCTATGAAGCTCTTTTTCACAGATGTCCAGTAGGGGTATCTGTGCAGATACTTTGTCAGTCCACTGCTATGCCGTATCCCTCCACATTCCTAAACACGCGTTTAGATTATTTGGCTGCTACTATAAATTCCAATGTGTCATCATCCACATCGACGAGATGTCATGGTGTGACCAGGTCGCTTCTGAAAAGGAGCTAATAGCTCAGTGAAATAAAATTAGGTAAAATATGTTTAGGTTTTATAAATACACACATTAGGGTACAATTTAAATACTTCAATTACCACCACACTACAGCGCAGTACATTTGGTACGGCGTATGCGCGCACTACAGAAGAAACGTTGATAACGTGTGGCTTATTTAATTTCTATGCCACTATGCTAGGGGCAAACCCGAGTGGATGTATGCAGATGGTCCTGAGAATTGGAAAATTGGGGGGAAAAACCACGGTAGCGAGACACTTGTATGCATGTTGAACTTTTTTCGCACCATACGTAGCCAACCATGCTAATCGGAGATGCCGGGGAGGAAGTACAACAAACTATATAGCTCCAGTTCCTAATTATGGGAAGGAAGAGTGTTCCAGACGGCCGCAGAAGCACATCTGAAAAGTGCGCGATGTGGCGACTGTCTTCGATGGTTGCGCCAAAATCCGCTGCTGCTGCAACAATAAAGCGGAGTTCGCGTGGTTGATGGTTTATGGGGCCGTCCATAAATGACGTCATGCACCTAGGGGGGGTTAGACATTTGTGACGATGTTTGACGAGGGAGGGGGGGTTAAGAAATCTGACGTCACATCAAAATGCGCAACTTTAAATATAGACAGCACGTTCTACTTAATTAAATAGACTTTTTAATAAATGTTTTCTCCTACAACATCAGAGTGCAGCGCCACATTAAATACGCACTCCAATGACAATAGTTTTAAGCGATTTGAAGCATGTTTTATTTTCAAAATGGAAATATAGTTTTGGGGAGGGGGGGGCAGAGCTTTGTGACGTCATATTTGAGGGGGGGTCTGACTTTTTGTGACGCCGTGTGACGAAGGGGGGGGGGTCAAAAATCGTCCAAAATCGCGTGACGTCATTTATGGACGGCCCCTATGCTCCTTGAGATCAGAGGAGGAAGTGGAAACCATCACGAAAGCTTCAAATCAAGATCCCCCACTTCTTCACTACCCCCACCCCTCTACCTCCCACTTCCTCCCCTCTACCCCCCTACCCCTCCCCTATACCCCCACCCTCTTACCCCCAAGGCGCGCGCACCCCCCCTCCCCCCGCCGTAATGCGTGGTGACGTCATCACGCACTCGTGAGCCACCACGAAAGTTGCCGCGAGCGGTGACGTCATCACGCACTCGCGAGCCACCACGAAAGTTGCCGTGCGCGTTGACGTCATCACGCACTCGCGAGCCACCACGAAAGTTGACGCGCGCGGTGACGTCATCACGCACCGAGCCCATTGCCGCCAAAACTCCTCCCGCCGCGCGTTTTGTCATGGGCGACGGTTTCTCAATCGTGTAAGTTTACTAAACCCGAAGCATGTGAGGGTTAATGTTCGCTTACTAAGGCATTAAAGTCGCTTCGTTAAGGGGAGATAATAAGAATATAAACATAGGATTTGTGACGAGCATTTTACTGTGGAGTGTGGAGGGGGTCACTTAGCCATATCTATACCATGGTTTACGTTATTATCCTTGGACATTATTAAATGTTTTGTTGAGAACCATGTTTAAATAACATTCCTCTTTATTTTTTAAAATCAAATTGCATTTATTAAAACAGTATTTTACTTCATAAAATCACGTTAGATCTCCCACCCTGGAAATATGACTCCCGTGTCTCATTCAGCACTTTATACCAAATATTTAATGCTCATGTAAATAACTGATCGTATTAATCAAATTAAATACACACTTATGGCATATTTGTTCCTATATTTGATATTTTTATATTAAAAAGTCGACGTTTAATAAACGTATTTAATCCCCCATTATCGACATGAATGGAATTATCCATAACATTAAATAATTTTACCAAATCGAGAATGTAACGTTGCACAATTTTAAAAGAATTCATTTTTATAATCGATGACATTAAATCAACGTGTATTAAACATGTTCAATTATACATTTTTATTATTATAAACAAATAATTAAACATTTAGAAATACTGTATACTTCATTTGCATATATTGATCAAATTAGTAAATATGCTGATTTGTCGATCAACTTCTTTGTGCCGACTCAATTGACAACATATAAAATAAACTGCTATTTTATATAAGTTCATTTCTGCTTGAATAGTGTGCGATGCATTGCTATGCTCAGCCGCTATAATAGGTGAAAATATTTTATTTTAAATGATTTAATATGTTCTCGATAATTAAGGGCATACAGTAATTAATTTCGATAATTAAGGATAAGATTAATTACGTTTAAATATGCTGTAGATTGCTGAACAACAAAGAATCTGGTCACACTTTTCACCTAAAGCATGTTTAACTTTCACAATATTTTGGAGTTTGAAATGTATTGATCACGTTAGTGTTCGATCACATAATACGTACATTGTCTGATCACATCAATATATTGTGTCCGATCACATAATACGTACATTGTCTGATCACATCAATATATTGTACTGGTAGGAACCACCTGGTTCCACCAGCCCACAGGGGATTATTGTGTCCGTCCGTCGTGAATCCAAAAATGGGAGGGGTGGGGCTGGGTGGAGAGGGGAAGGTGGGGAGGGGCTGGGAGGGGTGGGGCTGGGTGGGGTGGGGAGGGTGGGGCTGGGTGGGGAGGGGCTGGTCACCCCGTGGTTCCCTTATAAAACTCAACGTTTAACCTACTCACGCCGGCTTGTGCCCGCCATCACACTCGACCATATTTGCGGAATACACCACGCCGCCGTTGACCCTGGCCATTGACCGAGCAACCCAACGTTCCTACCAGCTCCCTCCGCAGGAATGTGTTGTCCGATCACGTTAGTGTTCGATCACATAATACGTACATTGTCCAATCACATAGATACTTTGTCTGTTCACGTAATAAATTGTGTCCGATTGCATGATTAACATTTAACAAGTGTTTGGTGCTTGACTTCCGTTCGTGGAGACGGATGGGGCTCAATTACCTGCCGTATGGAAAGTGCGCATTGTGCACGTATCCCTTGCTATGAATACAATTATGTGTAGCCCTTGGTCAATTTTCCTGCAAGATGAAGCCCTCGATGGTGTTGTCAGTCGTGGGGAGGGGGTTTCAACCATTCTTCATTGACCACGCTGATCAGTGCGGGTTGGTGAATGTGGCAGAGAATCGGGGCCGGTTCGGCCATCACTTGCCAATGATGTTAGCCATGGCCGGTCAAGCAAAATCATGTCACCTGGTACAGCACGGTGCCCAAACCACTGTGCCACCGCTACAATTTGGTCACAGAATTAAAATTATAAAATTAGATCTCACAACTATAGGGTAGAATTTTCCATAAAATATATTACAGACTAATTCAGACCTTATTGGTCACTCCGTGCCCTTATAAATCTCAATGTTTATCCTACAAAGTCCCATCACAAGGGAGAAACACAAATAGATACATTTGTTTTTTGCCCGTATTGAAACGGCTGTACGTCGTATAGACCTTAAAACGCAATTTCCCTGTTCAAGAATATCTGTAAACCGTATGGGTTGACAGGTATGTTCTATCCACTGCTGTATGGAGACATCACCTCGCTCATGCACATGAGCTGATCTAATTGCTCCATCTCCGCGGTTGTCGGATCGGGAGCGTTTCTTCTGTTGGTTGCTGCCACGGCATCATGAGTCTCGACCACTGGCCATCAGACAAGCTGCTTCAAGAATACTATACATGAATGTAAACTGTAACAGATGCAATAATATGAGCAGAAATGTTTCAAACACCAAATTCTAAGGGACTAAATACAGCCATTAAGAAAGAGCCTTAAATTTGAATAATTACACAAAATAGCAAGTCCATGATTGTATTTCCAATATTAAGCAATAGCGCTATACAGTTTAATGTTAGAAGAGATAATGGCGCATACATGCAGTGTTTCCATAATCTTGAGATTGGAAGTGAGATTGTACTGCAGTGGTATCAAAAATATATTGGCCCTGTGTCGAGCTTGCGGGCTTCGTCCTTTGTGTAGCAGCTATAGAGACACATTTGCCACAGATAAAATAATAAAGTTAAAGTGTCCATGTCCAAACCAGCAGTAAGAGACAGTTGAGGAAAGGTCACATTCCCATGGCAAGAGTCGATCTCTAAAGGAAGACCACTATTTACATCTGCCAAATTGGTACTCATTTCAACTACGACTGAAATATTTAAAAAAAATACTATTTTTTTTTATTTTTGCAATAATACAGGACATCACAAACAGTGTGGAGGAGACAGGAGTTGAACTTGGATGAGGGCTGTAGTGTTGCTGACGACAGGGAGAAAAACCACGGAGTTTTCACTTTTCCAGTGTTCAGGTGAGGCTCCAGTTCAAAGGTCTTCAGAGAGCTCTGCTACTTCTCAGACGCAGGTGGCATGGGAATAATAATCTCACATTACCAATACAGGGAGGACTACATGTGAATGCATTATTTCAAGTGGTGTATTATTTATTGTGCAACTGAAAAAAAGGATGATTCTTGAAAAACCAGGGCACTTGGCAAACCCTGGTTCACATAAGTGCATATAAAAAGCCTTTTGTCAGATGAAAATTCCACATTTATATAGTACTGCCATATTAATATGTAATTGTGTCAAGTACATGTTAACCAATACTGCTTTAGGAACGCTACCTAGATACATTAAAAATAGTGCATCCATTATGTTAGCCTATCATATATCCAGCCTGACAACACTGGCTAATGCAGCATAGAGAGTCAAAACGTATAAAGGCTCAAACACTTCAACATTCAAATGTTGGTGATACCAGTCTATATCCTGAAATATATTTGTTAGAAACACCTGCCTCATTGTGATCACTAACAAAATAAACTTTCTCCCGGTCATGTACATTTTTTAACTAAAAAAACATTTAATTGAATGATTACTGAAAAATGTGTTTTTTTAAACTATGCATCGTTGCACAATACCTGGTGCTCAGGTTTGCCATTGTAATTTTTCACATGGTTGCAGAAAAAAAGGTGACGATGTTCAGTTGCCACAAAAAGTGGTAAGTACTGAAGTTACATATCCCTATGAAATGGAGTACAGTGATTTACAATTTTCTAATTACAGTTAATATAGCATTGCTTTAAAGATGCTGTCTTTGCTATGGAACATGGCATAATATGATTTGTCTAGTTGTCAAACTTAATGAAAATGCTTGTAACAACATCGAGTTTAATCTTAACCCCTTTGGTCGTATGGTCAAAGGTCTGCAGGCTTTGAAAAAGTGGATTTTCCATTTTTCCTCAATAGTGACGCCCTCTATCAAGGGATAATTCTCATTTTGTTTATTGAATTTTCAAATTTCAACCATGTAAAAGTCCTTATATTCACCTCAAGTGCTGTAAAAGAAACACCTGGCACTAATGTTCACGTGATGTCATTGAATGAAGCTATCATGTCACCGTTTGTAGATTTCTGGACAGGTGATGGATACATGTACAGATGGTGCACTGAACGTCGATTCGCTTTCAAATAGACGCTTCACGTTTTCCATGAACCCACACGATTTGCCTCATCCAAGCAAAATTATGGGTCGCCGGAGCAGCCGTAAAAAATCTGCAATAAGCTCGAAGAACACTTTGAGGCACAAATACGATGGATCAATGCAGACTGAGTTTGCAGATCTCAAGAGCAAGCAGGCACAACTGGATACGTGAGTTCAAATGGGGTTTTCTAAACTATATGAATCCTTGCATCTAGATTAATAATGCAAAATGCTTGTCTTCAAAAAAAAGTTTTCAATAATACTATGACAGCTGTTGTTAATGTCATTATACAACTCAAGATTCTGGGGCCTGAGTACACAATGACTTAAGCAATTCTATAGGGAGTTAATATAAAAAATATAAGTTTGCCCTCAAGGGTGGTCAGGACCACTCGTACATCAAGTGACAAAGTAAAACAAAATAAATGTTTTGACAATATCAACATTTATGTAAACTGCGAAAATAAACATTGAAAACATTTACAGAATATGTATCTACTGCAACGTCATGAAAGGGGACCAGGATCAATGTGATTATATACACAGGCAACTAAGAGCAGGATTAAGTGCTTTTGGAAAAATGAAATTGAAAATGAAAACCAAAATACAAACCTGCTGCAAGGAGGAATTTTACAATTGGTACATATTATCTGCCACGACATATTCATCAGACACGTGAACACTGACAAAAGCTGAAAAGTACACAAATAAGCATGAAGAGATGCATGCTTGGAAAGAGAAACAGAAAAAGGATAATCATTGACCAGACATACAAATTAGAGCCATTGATTGTTAAGAAAAATTAATGGGCGTAGGCAGGACATCGCTGGAAGGGATGATGGTTGATAGATGAGACTGGTGATATTATTTCAGCCAAAGGAGTACACACGTCAGAAAGGAGAGGATAACCAGCAATGGGTGATTAAATCAACTAACTTGATGGTGTAGGCTTGAAGACAATATTACAAAAATTAGAAAATGCTATATAAGTATAGCCAAACAATATTGTACCTTAGTGTGATTGCAGCTGTGCGGGCCCACAATCCGCCTGCTAAAAGACCCAGATTATTAACCTATCTCTGCTTGTGCTTGATGGTTGAATGGATCTGTAGGATACAAATAACTCCCTGCCTTCCTGTTAATGCAACCAAAATTGAGGATGGAAATAATGACAAGGCTAAACTGTGGAGCTTCATGATGAACAGGGATAGTACGGCACAGGATAATGGTGCAATTGCCAAGCAAGTGAGTTTAACATTGTGAGGTGTCACCTTATCAGTGTATCAAGTTAAAGTCAAAGTATATCCCTGCCCAAACAAATACAAGTGGTACTAGATCGCACTAACCTTGGGGTGAATGAATGGGAGTTTAATTTACAAAACGACTTCCCAACTCTTAAAACATAGTAATTGGACAAAGGTTTCGACATTTCTAAAACATTAAATGAGCACGGTGAAAATTTTTGGTCTTTTTTTTACAAAAGTCAAGGTTATACATAAGACGATCGACTCATTTTGTATTTAAGACTACAAACTAAGTGTCAGGTGTTACACATTTTTCCCCAACTTTAATGCATAGAACCAAGCACCTTGTGTTCTACTTTGGTATTGTTTCGTCTTGTGATAGGACCACCGGACAGCAGCCACGATACCGAGTAAGCAGTTCAAATGGTGTGCGCATGGTAAACCTTTCAATGGAGAGAGTACTATTTGGTGTGAAGTGGAGAGAAGTCCGCCTTTCGTGGAGGCAAGGCCGACACGTCAGCCTCATTCCATGGACTCCTTCCTCTCAGCCAATATGTATAGCGGGGTTGAGGAGTAAAACACCATGATTCAGCTCTCTCCAGTACCGAACACAGCTGTAAGACCAATCATAAGTTGGCGTATTGCCTAAGTGTTTATACCTGGTTACCTTTATTTATTGTATGGTAATTCTGCACTTAGTAAGGGTACTTTGTTTTTTAAAGTGAACCAACTGAAATTAATTACCAGTGTTCCTCATTGTATTGGAGAGTAGTTACACTTGATGCTTTCTATTTGTTGTTTACTTAATATTTATATGCATGAGCTTGTGATACACTTAGAGGTGGTACAGTAAGATATGGTGATATTATGAAAATGTGACTATAAAACAGGTTCCCATGCAGCAATGTGTTATCCAAACTCCTTCGCATGACACATAAGTACATGAACTGCACAAAGTGCTTAAATGGTGAGTTGTATTTATCTATTTTAAAAAGTATTCTACATATGTATGTACATTTAGTAACTTAACTCATGCACTGCATTGTAAACGTGAACATTTCAAAATGAATACATGATTTAACTTATTTTTAATAAAAATTAGTACCAAAAAGGTACAATTTTAAGTTGAAGAAAATACCATATTGAAATACAGTACATTCACATTTGTCATGCCGATACAGAATTACAGGTGCTGTACAATAGAATATATAAAATAAGTGTTCTGATTTACTGCACGTTAAATAGTTTTGGAAAATGTTTAACTCTACTCAACTTTACAGTTGTAAATTAATTTCTGCAGACATTTTAAATGAATTCAGATATGAAAAAAAGAAGAAAAAATTACAAACTTTAACAAACATTAACAATTTCACTTGTTATTTGTGCACAGAGAACACAATTGAAAGTGTGTTCAAACAGGCTTATGCCAAACATTTGCCATGTATGTGTAATCTTGGGTAAAGTACTTGAATACCCAATGTGTGAAGCAGGACTCGACACTTAAAATCTGTCATTCTATGAGCCATTCAATTATAGTGTAAAATCAAATGTGAAGTTTATCAGCATTCCAAAACATTTCTACCATTTATAAAGCAACACAATTAAACCCACTATTGAGAAGCAAAGCGCTGTGCTATGTAGCAGTCAATTACATGAAAGGATGTCAGTGTTCTTTTGAGTTATATGTCCACACGTGAATAAAGCTTTAAAAATGTTTCTTTATTAAACGAGTATTTCCTTTATTTCTCATCATTACCATTCATTTTAACATGAACCGACTCAGTATGTTGTACCTAACATGCTCAACATCGCCTTTTGGGTCATGCCAAACATTCCCATTTATGTAAACATCATAACTAGATAAAACGAAGATACTTCTGCAATGATTGTTGTATTTAAACACTTTAATGGCAGTATTTTTCAAGTTTGCACAAGTGTATACATCACAACTTAAGCTAATGGGAACTCAAGGAAATAAGTGCATGTCGATTCGTAATGTATTATTGGGTTAGACCACGTAGTAACCTGGTGAGATTAAACATTGCATTTATGAGATTTTTTGACAGTCATCATACTCATGCTGTGTCGGTCATGGGGTTGTGTGATATTTCACCATGCTGGTCAGTGCAGGTTGGTAAAGGGATGCCTAAGACCAGTTCACATATGACTCACCACTAGAAATCAAACTCCGGTTATCTGGGTCACATAAGGCGGGTATCGACAACTGTACCATCACTTCTCGGAGTTCACGTAAAATATAATTCATACAATATTAAAGTATCGGGTTTATTCAAATGTTAACACAAGTAATCAACACAAATACATGTTAAAATGTGGCTGTATAGTTTACTGCAGTGATTCCCAGCCCCATGTAATTTTATGGGCAACCCGTTTTTCCAATATTAGCCTGAGGGCATTCCGTTTCCCCCGTATATCCCTATTGGCTTTCGCTTACCATTATTTTAGTTTGTCCCGATATGAATCTGTTACAATGCTTCAATACACACACACATGCACCATCACTTCTATACTGAACTGTATATCTTATCCGTGTCACCAACTACTGCACAATTCCTTCTGCACAGTTAATATCCATTCTAGATTTGAAGCTTTCGTGACTGCAAGAATTCATACTCTTAGGTTTTTCGGTAAAGTGACGTAGGTAAAAATAAAAATAATAAATAAAAATATTTTATTTTTATATATTTTTTACCTACGTGACTTTACCGAAAAACCTAAGAGTATGAGTTCATATCCAGTTTTACGGGTAATAAAACCGACGCATCCAATTATAACCACGGGCAACGATTAAGAAAACAATAACTGGACTACAGTCCCACCTCCATGTAAGCAAATATGAACGCTCACAGCAAGAACCTCCCCCCCCCTCCTGAGCGGTCGTAGTGGTCGCGCCCGCCGCGTCATCACCCCGGCAGGACAGACCCTGCCGCGGACTGTTCCATTACCCCGGTAGACGATGCGGTAGGGGGGGGTGTGGCTGGTGCTGTTCTGTTAAACTCGTGGCTGGGTGAGCATGGACCCCGTGCGCGACACGCTGGGCCGGGTGTTCGGATTCGAGGCCTTCAGGTCCGCGCTGCAGGAGGACGCGACCCGCGCCGTGGCGAGCGGTTCGTAAAGGGGGTCAGCAAAGGGGGTCGTTAGAGGGGGGATCCCTGCTTGGCTTCCTGCGGGGTTACGGGGAGGGGGGGCCGTGGCTGTCGTGGTCCGAGCGGAGTGAGCCCTGAGTATCTGTGCGTTGAATGGTCCTATAGGGGGGGTCTCCGTTAAAGTGATGGGGGTCCTGGAAGGGGGGTCCAGGTGGAGGGGGTGAGTTATTGAGGGTTCTGCGTGGATGGGATGAGAGTTTGAGGTTCTGTATGTGTGTTGCACTTCTTTCGCACCGTACGTGCCAAAATGACAACAAACAAAGAAACACATAAAGGCAGTTCTAATGAAATTAGTTTACAAGCTCGATTAACAAAAAAGTGCATCGCCCAAAGTGGCTTCCTCTTAACATCGGAAGGAAGAGCGTTCCAGACGGCCGCAGAAGCGCGCACGTGAGTGAGGAGGAGGACGCGTGGAAGGAGATGGAGCGTTGTGGGGTCACGTTGAAGATGGTTCTTGGTGTGCTTCGTGTGCTCTGGATGAATGGGAATAGGAATGGGGGGGGGTGTCTGTGTGTAACGCTGTGTGCTGCTCTGTCCCCTCGGTACTTGGGGACGTCCATAAATGACGTCACGCACCTAGGGGGGGGGTCAGACATTTGTGACGAGGGGGGTTGAGAAATGTGACGTCACACCAAAATACTCTAATTTCACATCAAAATGCGCAATTTTAAAAATATAACAGGTTCTTCTTGATCAAATAGACTTTTTAATAAATGTATTCTCCAACATCAGAGTGCAGCGCCACATTAAATACGCACTACAATGACAATAGTTTAAAGAGATTTGAAGCATATGTTTTATTTTGGGGGGGTGGGGCAGAGCTTTGTGACGTCATATATGAGGGGGGGTCTGACTTTTTGTGACGAGGAGGGGGGGTAAAAAATTGTCCAAAATCGAGTGACGTCATTTATGGACGGCCCCAAATGCCATAACCCAGTGAAGCCAGATCAGAAGGTTTATCTCCATGTATGTCATCCAGCAGTGGATCGACCAAAGGACTGTAACATACACGGGATATTTTGTTTTGAATTCGAAAAACATTATTTGCAATTGCAGAGTTTTTAGAGGTATGCGTGTTAGAGTTTTAAAAGACGTGTTTATAAATGGTTAGAAATTTTAGCCCTTAAAAAGTGTAATGATGCAGTATTATCCTGAATTGGGATGATTTCACATGATTGTCTCTTTGTATGACGTTTCCACCCCATATCAATTATGACCTGCATAATTAGTACGCAAGCTTTGAAAACAGAGTCGTGGAAGATACCTGTGTATTTGGGCTACAGCTTGCTTCCCTGCATCTAATTATAAAGGCCTTCCTAACGTTAGTTTAAAAGTTGAACATTGACTGTATCGTGCCCGTTCATTCGACACGGTCTTTCAACCTGGTCTACTGTAGTTGTGTGTTTGTGTAGAATCCACATGAACAGCCAATTGTAACTCCACTGCTGGTTGAAAGCCTCCCCCATGCGGCGGCCTTCTCCCGCACCTCACATTAGCACGGTTGGCTGCATACGATGCGAAAGAAGTTCAACACACACGGGGTTTGTTTGGCTGCACATAACCGCAGTGGTTGGTGCGGGTTGGTGAAAGAGGTATTAGAGCCGGCAGGAGTTAAGTGTTGCCCATGTGTTGCTATGTCTAGGTACCAAAGATGTGTTCGTCTCCATGCCGACCGGGGCGGGGAAGTCGCTGTGTTACCAGCTGCCAGCGGTCATGGCGCCCGGGGTCTCCCTCGTCATCTGTCCACTCATTGCCCTCATCCAGGTTACGTTAGTTTTGTTTGTCGTCCTTCTCCCGCACCTCCCAATTAGCACGGCAGGCTTCGTACGGTGCGAAAGAAGTTTAACATGCCTAAAAGTCCATTTCCTAAAGTACAATTTTTTTATCCCACCCGCTGAAGAGATGGAGTGATGAAATCAGCTCGTGGGCAAAAGTGTTAGGTGGATTGATATGTCACAGGATCACGAGGGATTGCTGGCAGCGTGGGGAGGCCTTCATTCAGGAAGTCTGATTGTGATAATGAATTGGTAGTATAATAATAATGATGAGTGCTCATCGTATTCTCATTCTAGTATGTATGCATTGATTTCTAACCTTAGTCCTTAAACAACTCTAACCCTTACCTTAGGAGAGCACTTCGAGCATTGCAGTTAGAAACAAATGTCTCCACTGAACACAGGACCAGCTGGAGCACCTGCACCAGCTCAACATCCCAGCGCGGACGCTCAACTCGAAGATGGGAGCGCATGAGCGACAGGCGGTGGTGGAGGACCTCCATGCCGACCCGCCGAGCCTCAAGATGCTCTACATCACGCCCGAGATGGCCGCCACGCACAACTTCAGCGCCGTCCTGGGTCGGCTGGCGTCACGCCAGCTGCTGTCCTGCCTGGTGGTGGACGAGGCGCACTGCGTCTCTCAGTGGGGTCACGACTTCCGGCCCGACTACCTGAAGCTGGGCCGGTTGAGGTCCTTGCTGCGTGGCGTGCCGTGCGTTGCGCTGACCGCTACGGCCACAAAACAGGTGCGTGCCTTCCTGCCAGACCGTTTACATTTTTTTTTCAACTCCACGCGACGCCCGATACAAAGCGCCGGTCACCGACCAAAGGGGGTAAGATAAATTTCGCTAACAGCAGCCCGAGCTCGGCACGACAGGACCCAGCAGAGGGGGAGAACTGGGCTCAGTGCTCCACCCAGGTGGGGACCACCAGCGGGTCACATGATCGTTTTTAAATAGCACTAAGGGTTGCCAATGTATACTTTTTTCACAACACTGTGTGTGATATCATATTTCGGGCTATGACAACGTGATATCAGTTTCTTATAGCTTTTTGATTGTGTTTTAGGGATTACCTCCCCAGGCATATCACCTTGTCCCTCTCTCTTTGCTTTCAAGTATCCTCAAAATCTTCATCTCCAACCCTGTGCATTTGAACACTGTGACCTTAAACAGGAAAAATATATAATAGGTTGATGTTTCGGGCACTGGCCCTTCTTCATCGCTCAGAGACAGGTAGAATGGATGTACGAGTTGGAGACGGGACTTTATACCAGAGTGTCAAGAAGTTAAGTCTGGCTTGAACTGTTTGGTCAGTGTGATTAAATAAAGAAAATGAATGGGAGAAACTTAAGCAGCTGGAAACAAGCATCCACAATGGGGTGAAAAACAAGTTGGAACATGGCGGAGGTATTAGGGAGCATGCGTCTGCTGCTCGCGTTGCATAACTTGAACATATTTTCTTATTTTGTTAACTTCTCGCAGGTGCAAGAGGATATTGTGTCTATCCTGAGCCTGGACAAGCCGGCGATTTTCAAAAGCTCCTGCTTTCGGCCAAACCTCTTTTACAACGTGAGCTACAAGGAGGTCATTCAGGACCCTTACAAGGACCTGACGAACTTCTGCCTCAAAGCCCTCGGGAAGAAGAATGCAGCTGGGGTACGTTCGTCTCGGAAGATTGATACGTTAATACAAATGAATGATTTTACACAGCGTCATGCATAATCGTATTTCAAAGTGCCGTAGAATTTGTGACGCGCACAGTGGCGCGTAACACACGAAACAAGCGGGGAGGCAGCTGGAACCAACACCAGCTATTTCCAAAGCTCTCTGGTCCTACATTTGGGATGTTCAGCCAACTCCAATGGGAAGGTTGGCATTGAGGGGCTTCTTCTGCTGGGAGCAATGATCTTATGGTCCCAGCACCGTGGAGGTGCCATGGTGGGGAAATGTTGACTAACCTCACTAGGTATACAAAAGGTTGTGGGTTCAATCCCGACCCTGACGCCTGTATATTTTGAGTTTGCACATTCTCTCCCCGTGGTGGCGTGAATTATTTTCCAGGTCCTCTGGTTTTCCCCTCCACATTTCGAAACATGAGTTTAGAGTATTTGGCTGCTATACATTTCCACATGATAAGCCACTTCGTTGAACTATAATTTGTAGTTAGGTCGCTTCTGAAAAAAAGCTGTATCACTCAGCGGGCCTTACCTGGTAAAATAAAAATAGTTTTAATTTAGTTTTACTTGAATGGTTATAACTGGTTATTGTTCACCACGCGTGTATTAACCGTAAACATACGATGCACCTTCTGCTTCACAGTGGACGTTCAAGATCCCGTGATGTCATTCACAGGAGTATTCCATCGTATCAGTTTCATGGTCCTACTTTGTTCGAATAAAAAAAAACCTTTAAATAACTATTGAAATATCAACAATCATCATTCCCATTGTGCAAAATCATTGCAGAAACCCTCCTGAAAAAGAGTCATGAGACTTTTTACCTAGGTAAAGGTGTAATAATAAATTAAATAAAGTAGGAGCAGTCGTGCAGCGATGTGTACTGCACTATGAACCTGGTAACTTGAGTTTGATATTCAGCCACAGCGAATATATGTGCCAAGTGATCTCTAAACCAGTCCTGGGCCACCCCTCTGCTCTTTCATGAACCCGCACAGAATGAGCGACACCCTTAACCCAGCATTTGGTTGACATTTGGATGTAAAATTTTGCTTATTCACTTTGTAACATTGTTTCCTGCCGTGAACTGTTTCTGTGTACTGTAAAAGCATGGCTACTGTGACCATTGGACCATTGCTTGCATTACCTGTCTTGTGACTGCTTCTACATTGGGGTTATATTCCTGATGAACCGGCTCTGGGCATTCCCCGAGGTTGACTCGAACTTTAAAACATTAATTATCTTTCAGCGAGTAAATGTCAGAATTTTTAAGACAGAGTTGGCAGGCCTTGATACAAGCCACACCCCACCCCCTGGTATCATTTGTTGTCCTTAATAGGTGCCCACTAACAGCACTTGCCCCAGCAGTTTGACAAAGGCTCAATAGGGAATCTTTGTCTTTGTGCCGTGTGCTAGGGCTATGATGGCAGTGGGATTGTCTACTCTCGCACCAGAGAATCCTGCGATATGTTGGCCTATGAGCTCACCAAGAGAGGGGTAAAGACCAAGGCTTACCATGCAGGTGTGTGCCCTCTTTTATCGAGTGCTTGCATATTCTTAGCGGTCACTTTCATTCTATTTCAAAGGGAGCTTTTGGTGGGGATGTCTTATTGCTGCATCTGTGTGCATGTGTAGCTCTGCGTAGAGCTGTATTACAGTGAGTAGCCTACTTGTGCGAATCCGGCGACATTAGTTCGATTCCTGACCATGCCTAACATCGGTGCGGAGTGATAACAAAACAAGGCCTGGGTTTTCCCCTAAAATGACTCGTACTTAATTGCGTACCCGGTGTTATGTGTGAACATCAGTGCTCCATAGCCAGTGAGTGACCCCTTGGGAATTCTTAGGATTCATTCTGAAGAGCTGAATCTCAGTAAGTCAGACTGACTCTCTTGGGATTCTTTGAGTTGTTAATGCCTGATACAGTCAGGATTGACCGAGCATTCTTAGGGAGGTATGGTATTTTCCCCCCAGACAAATTGAAGCCTTCTTTTTGGATCGCCTTCTGAGACTGTTATTAATTTCATAATGCTCATTCATCATTGATTTGTGACTTATGATTTCGCTTCCCATTGGTGAGAATATAAACATTTATGAGAATATACATAAATAACACAATTCCTTTAGCCCATTGGCCTGTTGGAATTACTCGGCCAATATTTTCAAGCGGCATTTGTTTTTGAGCGAGCACGAACCCTGGGCCTTTTTTCGACCTTCTGGGTCTCGCCGGCGGGGTCGCGCTTTGTTGAACAAGTGCCGCAGGATCGTCGGCCGCTGTTGGAAAGACGCGTGGTCGCCGCTGTGCTTCTTCAGGCTTGAAGACGGACGACAGAAGCAGGGTGCAGGTTGAGTGGATGGAGGGAGAGACGCCCGTCATTGTGGCCACCATCAGCTTTGGCATGGGTGTGGACAAGGCCAATGTCAGGTTGGAGCTCTGCACTGCACCGGGCATTGCTCAATGGCAGTTGGGAGGTAACACACACGTGTGTGTTATGATGCATAAATTCATCATTCTGAAATCACGTCTTTCGTTCATCCCCACACGCATTGACCGTGCGTGTATTGGGGATTGATTATTTGTTGTTTTTATTGTAATTATGCGTGTTTACGGAGGAAAGCCTTGCCGATACTCGTCACTTTTTCAGGAGGGTCCTGCCAAAGTTTAGCAGCGGTGGGGGGTGGGGGGCAATGGGTGGGCAATGATGACTGTGTAATCCCAATTGAATAATATAAAAAATTTGTGCTCAAAATCTTATCTGAAGCATTCGTAACCTGGTCTTTAAGTGTGGTCATCAATTTAACATGATTAGGAGGCATCTGATGGTTGTGTTGTTGGACCTGTCACCCTGTGCGCGATGCTTGTATATAAAGATTCGTGGCCCACTGGAACATTGCCAAGTCGATGGCCGGGTACTACCAGGAATCGGGGCGAGCGGGGAGGGACGGGAAGCCCGCCTTCTGCCGCCTCTACTACTGCCGTAAGGAGCGGGGCCAAGTCAGCTTCCTCATCTCCAAAGACATCGCTGCAAGCAAGGTCTTACATCACGAGTCTGTCCACAGCCAAGTCTTTACCCTATGGACATATGCAGCACTCACTATAATAACATGCTGTTGTGTTTTTTTTACTTTTCTCATGACTGCCATGCCAGAATTTGGGGTGGATATCAGGCAATTTTTTTTGGCCCACTTGGCATCGGCCATGGTAATTGTGGTTGATATTAGCCAGCTGGTGTCAGGGTTAATTCCAACCGGGTGTCGAATAATTTAGGCCATTGGCCTTAAGATTCAATGGCGATTCTACTAGGCTGGCCAGACACCCGGTTGTTTCCGCACGATTCTGTTCGAAATTGTTTTCGATTCGGTGGCGAGATATTAACTCCCTTGCCTGGTATGCAGGAGGACGGGGGTTTGATCCCGACCCTGACGCCTTTATATTTGGAGTTTGTTTGTTCTTCTTGTGGATTTTTTCTCGGTTTTTCCTTCCACATTTAGAAAGTTGCATTGAGATTATTAAGATTATTTTGGTGCTATAAATGTCCAAATGATGGCCCACTTTGTTGAGCTGTCATTTGTGTCCACGTCGCTTAAAAAAAAAAGTTAATAGCTCAGTGGCCTTTGCCAGGTAGGATGGGGATCGTTTAGTTTTATTTGTATGTTCTAGATTTGAAGTTTTCGTGACTGCAAGGATCCATACTCTTTGGTTATTTCGGTAAAGTCACGTAGGTGAAAAATAAAAATGTAAAATAAATAAAAGTAAATAAAATCACGACGTTTCGGGCGCAACACAAGCGTCCGTCATCAGGTGTGGACAACAACAGCAAGAAACAATTGCTGAAGTATGCAACAGAGCTGCTTGTATTCTTAGGTTTTTTCGGTAAAGTCACGTAGGTAAAATTTTTTTTAAAAAATGAGAGCTGCTTGTAACAAGGGATTATATGGATGAGGGAGGGGGGAGGAGCCCAGGATAGAGAGTTTGGGGGCGGGGCGTGGGTCAGAGGGGAGTGGGAAGCAGCATGCTCGAAATGCACGGCAAATTTCCAAATGATGGGAGTGAGAGAGTGTGGGGGCGGGGGTATGTGTTTGTGTGATTTATACACTTAAGGTTTTTTCGGTAAAGTCACGTAGGTAAAAAATTTTTTTAAATAAAATAATAAATCACGACGTTTCGGAGGCAACACAGCTAAATTTACTTGATACAGTAAATTTAGCTGTGACGGTCCCACCTGATGACGGAGACTTGTGTTGCCTCCGAAACGTCGTGATTTTTTATTTTATTTCTATTATTTCTATAAATTTATTATTATTTTTTACTTTTCTTGTACTTTGCACGCCTGTCGTTTTTTGTGATGTTTGTTGTTGTAACGTTCTTACCCGCCCCTACTGGACATCTGTGAAGAAGAGCTTTATAGCTCATTGGATTCCTCCCGTATGATTACAGATTCTGATATTCTGACATTCTTATGCAGTCACGTGGTGGTGTCGCTGAGACGCCGCGATGTCACGTACATGGGCCTTCTCTGACATGTTTCTCTTGTTGGTTTCTCTCCCTCGCTATTTCTTCTTCCAGAAAAAAAAGGTAAGCCTTTTAATCTTTTTTTTTTATCACGCGTGCTCTTATTATGATGTCCCATTTATGCGTGTGAAGTATTTGGTTTGTGTTGTTTGTAACGTGAGGAATTCTGAGTTTGCAATGGATGCTAACGGTAAAGAATAATAATGAGTTGGACAGTGGCATTCAGCGGTAGGGCAGCTTAGCAAACTCTTTGCTACTATGATTCTATGCTTTTGTCAGATTAGTGCAAAGTATTTTTCTCTGTGTTCCAGGATGATACAGGAAAGGTTTCAGAAACAGAGAAGGCAGCCATGGCTGGATTTGAAGCGTTGGTCAACTTTTGTGAGAAACTTGGGTAAGCCTTGTCAAACATGTGGTCATACGCGTCAACGCGTGAAGCCAACATTTGCAATCATTGTTGCACTCAAAGCTTGATTATAATGAATATACAGTTCTTCATGATCATGATTTTATTTTACACAGATATAGTGCCCTCCCGTACTCTGGGGCTTCTCAGAGCACTCAAAATCACAGCTCATCCCAAATGTTTATTTGAAAGGAGGGCATCCCCAGTGGTAGCTGCCCCCTTTGGACACAAGGTGACTCGGCACCTGGCCTGCAAACGGGGGCAGTACTCTGCCAGTAGGAGGTAGGGACAGTTTGCTGTGAGTCGTTCCAATTGACTAATTTGCAGGTACATTTTCTAAATATAGCAAATTTGGATGTCAACGTCATCACAACAGCGAGTGGGCCTGCTCTTGCGAATGACATCGGGGGATATTTACGGCTAGTACACCCACGGTAATAATTATGGCGGCCGCTGGATTCGATCAATGAACCTCTGCAACATGCGATAAACGCCCTCCGATTAGCGTGGTTGGCTACATATGGTGCGAAAGAAGTTCAACATACGTACAGTGGTGGCCACTAGATAGGCAGATAATTATCTGTGCGAGTGGACTTCCAACTACTGTGAACCACATTCGTACCCGAGGTAGCA
Source organism: Entosphenus tridentatus (assembly GCA_014621495.2). Classification (NCBI taxonomy): domain Eukaryota; kingdom Metazoa; phylum Chordata; class Hyperoartia; order Petromyzontiformes; family Petromyzontidae; genus Entosphenus; species Entosphenus tridentatus. The sequence goes on along the minus strand of CM025641.2, from coordinate 2,058,898 downwards.
TCAGCAGTTCACAGGCAACAGAAGCTAAATTTACGCTTATTTTTCCATAAGACATTTCTATTGGACAGGCAAAGAGAACTCCATTTATTGAATAAATAAGGATAATTTTTTATAGAGAAACTAGGGCTCCCTGGCTCGCTTCATAGCAGAACTGGCCTAAGTTCAGTGGAGCGCTGATGTTAAAGCAAAACTATCATAGTGTTCAATAGATATACTTGGCAAGAATGGTACCTCCACGTAGTATAAATATTAAAACATATCTAATGATAGCTTAACAAAAGCTTTAACTATATACCTTTAGGATGTTTTCCGAAACTGATGATAGGGACATAAAGCCGCTGCCGAACGAACGCTATGAGTGTAACCATTGGAGTCACTGTGCAGTGGTTTGACGTTCTATAAATGATTTCCAAACTTCCCAGCAGAGGGCCTCTCAAGCATGTGAAGGGCTTACATGCTGTGATGTGTGGACACACTTCACTCTGATCTGCGAAGGGAGGCCCAAAGTTTGGATCGGATATCCCTCACCACCCATGTTAGCTGGTCATCGGAAAATCACGTCTCTTGGTTCATAATGCAGTGAACGGTGCTTGCCGTAGTGCCACTGCATCCTAAACATCCGATGAGATGTTAATATTTTTAAAATGCTTTATATTAAGTTCGCTTGCTTGCTTGCTTACGACCGTGCAAATCTTTCGGTCGTTTTTTAACCCACTTCCCGTGATCCAATCGAGCTGACATTTTGCACACAGACTCGTTGTGTGTGACAATGCATTTTCGTGAAAAAAAAAATCCCAAATTTTACACTGTTTAGGGAAATTTTTTAAAATATTTAATTACCAATTGCTTAATGCTGCCAGCAATCATCTGACCCATAGGTGGCAGCCATCTCAAGCCAGAGGACGAGAGGACTCTAGCCGCCACGCATATAAAGGATTTATTGTGAAAAACTTAGTTTTTACGGGTTAATTTTTTTCTCCGTTAAGGGGGATATGTTATCCGTACATTTGACCTGTGTCTTTTAAAATATTCCGAAAAGGAATAATTGTAAAAAAAATTGGTGTACAACTTGGGGGATGTTAACAGACATTGTGAATTGTTTGAAGATAAAAAAAGAGCTGAATTGATTCAAATGTCACACCTGTAGCAAAGTCGCTCGTGAACATGAATATATTTTCTTATCGTGAAGTTGGATTAAATTTTGTGAGCCAAAAATTCATCCTGGGCACAATAACGATAAACCCTGGTCCTGTGCATCACTCACAAGATTTTAATTGAAAACAAAACAACATGAACTGGCAGGTGAATTAAAATATTGATCGGATTTCACAGACGATCAGATTTCGCTTGGCACACCCGACTCGTCAGTTTATCGGAATCGCCGCCATATCAACGCAACATTTTTATCTTTAACAAATAGGTCACTTGAATGGATGGAGGTAACAGTTCTGTGATAACCCCTTCCACAGCCCGTTCCCTAACGCTTGAAGGATATTGTTTCTCGGTCCATGCTGGAAACCTCTAAAATAAACAAATAAGCAAACATAAGTTGCTTGTCTGTACTTCATTTCCGGGCTGACGTATGATAACCGACGATTCCTCGCCACCGTTGCCTTCCGCCATCCCTGATGCTGACCGCAGGTGCAGGCACAAAGCGATAGCTTGCTATTTTGGAGACAAGATACCCGATTGCCGCAGCGCGTGCGACAGCTGCAAGGACCCGGCGTTGTTGGTCCAGGATTTGGACGCGCTGCAGAAAGCGGGGTCGAGCAAATCGTTTGGTCGAACCGCCATCCAGCAGCCGCAGAAGGCGAGCGGCCCCTTCGGCTTCGACCGGGACCTGTACGCCGGGGGCCGGCGTGGATACGGCTTTGAGCGGTAACTGCGGCGGGCGGCTTCGATCTGTGTTGGGGGGGGGGGGGATCGTGAGTAGCCACCGACCAGTCTTAACGGACTGTTGTGGAATCGGTGTCCTCGCGTTGGATTTTGGGGGGTTAAATCATTGCCGACCGTGAGAAACCTCCGCTCGCTCCTGAAACTCGTTACTTTCATTGTTAAATTAAATTTTCGACAAGTTGACAGGGTCCATGTTCCTGTAACGCGTCAAACACGTACTACCCGATACTTGCTGTTTGTATCGCGACCTATGTAACCACGATTGTAACCAAGATCTCTACTGAACAATATCTGTGCCATCGTTGCAAGGACGAGCCATGAAAGAGCCGAGGAAGCTCCGTTGGGATCTTCCTGCTGAAATAAATAAAATCTACGTGAAACAAATGCCTCACTAACACAAAACGCGCTAAATCAACAAGACGAAAGCTATTATTGCAGCTTCCGGTACCGGATATCGCTTTGAATCCGACTGCAGTTTATTCATAAAAGAAAGCGATTTCCCCGCCCCCCTCCCCTGTTGGTTTGTAGATATGATGAAGATGATGAAGGCGGCAGCAGCAGCAGTGGCAACCAGGAGGAGGCGTTGAGGCTTAAGAAGGAGTGGAACGACTTGTATCGGCACCAGATTAGCCTACGCAAGGTCGGTCTTTCAGCTTCACGGTGAACTTCACCGCTTGTGCTGGCGTGGGGCTTAGTCGGCTGTTGCAGGCGAGTAGTGCTTGTGCAGGTATGAGAGGCGAGTCACACGGTGCAGCTGAGTCAGATGGTTCGGGTCGTCATGTTTAGTCAGCCGGTGTGGGTGTTTCAGCTGGTGTAGGTGTGTCGGGTGGTATAAGTGTCGCATCTTCCTGCTGAAGCGGTAGTGTAGCGGTTAGCGCGCTGCGCTATGAACTTGACGACCCGAGTTCGATTCCCGCTCACGACCAACACCAGTGATGATTATCTGAACCGGTCCTGGGCCTCCCCTAGGTCGACTCAGCCTGAAATGAGTACCTCGTGCGGTGTGTAAACATCACCACTGAGGAGACAAAGGCAGTCGGGCGTGGTGCTGGCCACCCCCTCGTGTACCGTTCCGGCCTTCATAAGTGCTCGCTAACAGCACTTGCCCCTACAGTCTGTTAAGCCTATACGGGGGATCTTTATCTTTATAAGTGTCGCAGCAGCGCCGTCGGTGCAGGTGTGTTAACTCATCACCTGGTGCTGCTGAGCCAATTAGCTGATAAAAATGAGTCGGCTGGTACAGCTCAACTACCCGGTACAATTGAGCCAAGCTGGAGAGAGTTGTTCATAGCCACTGCGTGTGAACCTGCCTGCCGGTCATGGCCAGGCGAGGTAGCTGTTGGCCAGTACAATTCAGGCTGTGCAGTCTCACTTAACAGCATCTGCAAGACGCAAGACTTGACAGCGTCGTGGCCTGTGAATCGCATGCGTCATGTACAGTCACTCTCCTCTCACGTATATTCACTTTCACGCCTTGGACTGTTGTGTTCGTTGACACGAGCCGGTGCGCCTTCAAAGGGAAAAAAACATACGTATAAACGGCGACATTTAGGGACAACAGCAGCCCTTCCTCCTAGCACAGAGAGGCATGTGCTGTGAAGAAGTGGCATTGCTTAGAAATGTTGCATAATATACATCTTTAAAGACAGAATTATTGTCGAAAGTGTTGTTTTTTTGCTATGTGCTTGTACACCACTGCCAAAACAGTATCGCCAAATAATTTGTTCAATGTTGTACAGTTGTGTAGATCAGTGTTCTCTTCGTAATGCTTAATGATGACACCCATTTCCCTTTTGTGCGTCTCTTGCAGAATGAAGATGCAGATAATTTTACGGCCCCAGGTAAGTGTGCTGCATTCAAAGTGTTTCTCGCAGAAATTTGTTTCCGCTCCCCTCCCCTCGCTTGTGTGAAGTGGCCGACTGTAAAGTTCGGAGCGTTGGGTGCCTTGCTGGGAGGTAATAATACCGTGTCAGAACGATGAGGCGGCATAGGTCTCTTGAGATATCCTGGGTTTAAATCTGGGTGTCTGTCACCTGTAATGGAACCAGGCTTCTAATTTAAAATGCGCTTGTCCCCTCACGATAACATTTAGAGATGCCCATCGCATTTAGAAGTTTTCATCATCGTCATTGAAAACGTATTTCTTTAGCACTGCTTTTTGCATTTAGTTTATTGTCCTTCCCCCGCACCTCCGCTTGGCGCGTTTGGCTACGATCGGTGTGAAAGAAGTTCAGCTGGCACACATCATGATCGTATCAGCCATTGTGTATCCGCTGCTGGATTAAGGTCTGCATGCACCCTCGCCATCCCTAATAGTCCTGCTATGCTACCACCCAACTCATTCTTGCCCACACGGATTTTATCAATCCAATCTCCGCAGTGGTCATCCTCTTGCGTTTTGAAAAACACGGTTGTGGGTACGGTAAATGTATTCTCACACGATGCTGACACGTATTGTGCTAGTTTGCACCCAGCTGGAGATGAGAGAATATTTCTAATAAAAAGACTTTTCTATAAATTATTTAGTTGTGTTTAAATTTTTTTTAGATACAATGATTCTTTCAACGTGAATTGCCTAAAGAAGATAACATTTTAAGTTGTTCATGTAAGAAACCACCGCAACGCAGTCTTGATTTGTGCCTCGGGGAGGTCTCTCAGGGTGGCTGTGAAGGCGTCCGAGTGAGAGATTTCCCTTCATTCATTGCGATCAGCTTCAAGCATTGTAGCCACGCTGTTTGAGACCCATTCAGGGCGGTGAAAAAGGCGCCCGTGGCTGTAATGACGACATCACAGCGCGAGGTTGCACTGTGCAAATTTAGTAGGTTACGGCCTATACGCTCTACGCTTTTGGCAGTGTCAAAGGGGTTGTGTAGTGTGGACTTTGTGGGTCATGGAGACAGAATTTTAGTGCTTTGTTGTTTTGTTTCATATCGTTTATAAATGCCCACCGTTGGTAGATAAGACAGTTACGTAACTTTCATGGAAAGGCCAATAACATGATGAGGTTTTTCTTAATGAGAACACCACGTGTCCACTAGCCCCACCTAGTAGACATGTCACGAGCCGCCACTGAAAAAGGCCCGTTGCAGAACGTTGGGCGACAAAAAAACAGCCGCACGCGAATATCCACCAGGCCCCATATACCCGACGCCTCCTGGTTGATGAGGTGGGTGGGGGCAGATAACTCGGGGAGCCACTTGGGATCTAACAATGATGGACACGTTTGTGAATGTCTTTCAGACCCCGACTGCCCTCTCCTAGACGCTTCCAGCAGGAAGGTATCCAAGCTTACCGTCAAGGTATGTTAAGCCCAAATTATTCCCTTCCTAAAGTATTTGAGTCGTGTGACGCCTGCTGGCTTCTAACGGCTTAGCAGTGAGCGCGTGTGTGAATTTGGAAGGATGGACTTTTCAAAACACATTTCTTTTCTTGTACCTCTCCCGCACATTTTCATGGCGCGCACTGTCACCGAGCGTGTTAATTCGCCACATTTTAATGCCACCACAACAAACCTCGATGTGCGTCGGAGAGAGCTATCCAGGACAACCGTGACAAACCTGCACCGTAGCATTCACTTCCGTTTCCCCCAACTTTTATCTCAACTGCGCCGTTGGTGTCATGTCGCCGTGCGACGAACATTCCAAGTCGAGGTCCGCGGAGGCGGATGCTGCAGAACTACTTCCAAGATCCCTGATCAACACCATGGGGCAGCACTTTTCACACCTGCGCTGCTACCAAGTAATGTGTTTTTTGCGCGACAGTCATTGCCGGTGTGCGGTGTCCCTGCTGTGTGCAGGTGCGTGAACACTGCATGCAGAAGTTGCTGGAGGCCCTGGAGGGTAACGAGACCTGCCGCACCCAATCAGCTGGGTTCGTATCCTTGAACCTTCCGGGGGGTTAATATTGGTGTGCGTGCGTGTGGTGGTGTGAGGGGGAGCGGTAGTGTAGTGGTCAGTGCGCTGCGCTATGAACCCGGCGACCTGTGTTTAGTTTTCCGCTCACGGCCAACACCGTGAGGATTATCTGAACCGGTCCTGGGCTTCCCCTTGGTCAATTCAGCCTCAAACGAGTGTCTGGTGCGGTGTGTAAAATCATTGCCACTGGGGAGACAAATGCGGTCGGGCGTGATGCTGGCCACTCACCCCCTCATGTACTGTGTCAGCCTTCACAGGTACTCGCTAATAGCACTTGCCCCAACATTCTGTGACGGCGATACGGAGGATCTTTGTATTTTTTGTGGTGTGAGGCGGAGCAGTAGTGTAGGGGTTAGCCGCAATGCGCTACAAACGTGGCGACCCACGTTCAATTCCCGCTCGTGGCCAGCATCAGTGACGAATATCTCGAGCCAGTCCTGGGCCCTCTCCTACATAGACTCAGCCTTAAATGAGTACCTGGTGTAGGGTGTAATTGTCAGCGTGGTGACCCACGTTCAATTCCTGCTTGTGGCCAGCATCAGTAACGAATATCTGGAGCCAGTCCTGGGCCCTCTCCTACATCGACTCAGCCTTAAATGAGTACCTGGTGAAGGGTGTCATTGTCAGCACTGGGGATACAAAGGTGGCCAGGCGTGGTGCTGGCCACACCACCACCTCGTGTGCCTCATCAGAATTTGCCCCCACATTCTGTGTTTGCTACACATAAGATATTTGTTTTTGGTAGTGTGTGAGTGTGTAAGGGTGTAATGGTGTGTGTGTGCTGCTGTGGTTTGTTTTGTGGGTGTGTTTCCTCGATCATTAAGCAAACAAAGTAAATCATTTGAAGGAGATACTTTCAAAGTAATGCTGGGTATCTGATTAGGATACTATTAACGGGTTGCACTCGACAACATTTTCTATTTCTCTTCAGGGCATGTTGACATCGCTCTCTTGACCTCATTATCTTATTGAAATCGCCATCTGCTGCTGTTGCTGCGTGTTTGTGTTGGATAGCGGCACTTGCGACGGAGTGGACTTCGATGCCAGAAGCTATGCCATCGATTTGGAATATGAGATTTTCAAGGCCAGCAAAATGGCTAACCTGTACAAGGCAATGTGTCTCAAGAAGGTAAAATGGCCAACTGTCGGTCAATGGGTTGGACATTTTAATTGTGTGTTTGTGGGGGAAGTATTTAAGTGACCAGCATTTCAATCAAAACGTCTTAAGTGTCCAGACAATCTTCTTGGTTCTTTCGGTAAAGTCACGTAGAAGGAAAATAATAAAATAATAAAAATAAAACATAATTAAGTAATTCTCACGACGTTTCGGCCACAACGCAAGCAGCCGTCCTCAGGTGAAGAACAGGTTTGTCGGGAAAAAAGCGTCTGAATGAACACCACCAGGCTTGGCAGCGTATATTTAAGCTGGGATGGAGGGGGAAGAGCGCCTTGACAAAAGAATTTGCATATCAAGAGGAATTTAGCATATTTATGGGAAATCCAGATATGGGATTAGTCACTACTTGTGTAATGGTGTTTTAATTGTTACCAGCTTCAAGATGTGTGTAGCTAGATTTGAAGTTTTCGTGACTGCAAGGATCCATACTCTTTGGTTCTTTCGGTAAAGTCACGTAATTTTTTTTTTTCTTTTACCTACGTGACTTTACCCAAAGAACCAAAGAGTATGTGTGTTGCTCTCAGGTGTTTAATTTTTTTGTTGCCAAATTCGAAAATCACCTTCGAATAATTACCCCCATAACATAATTGTGATTAATCCTAGCAATCGTTGCCACCCACCCCTGCTGGCAGACAAACTCCACAGGATCCCTCGTGCAAATAAGAACTCATCCTGGTCTCGTTGAATTCTCACCACTCGGTTATTTTGCTGCTGTAAATGTCCAAATGATGGGGCCATTTTGTTGAGCTGTCATCTGTGGCCAGGTCGCTTCTGAAAAATAAGTGAATGCCTCAGTGGGCTTTGCCTGGTAGGATGGGGATGATTCAGTGTTGTATTTGTATGTGTTTGGGTGATTTGTTTACATTCATTGTACTTTTCACTCCTATCGTGTTTTAGTACTGTTATAATGTTCTTACCAACCACGACTGGACATCTGTGAAAAAGAGCTTCATAGCTCATCGGATTCTTCCTCCAGTATAAATTTATATTTTGATGATTTTGATGAACAGAATCAACTTGATGTTGCCAACATTAGTAACGTTGCCATGTTTAAAGTGTCGGTGCGAGCTGATTGTCTCGCCCATCAACTGAATATTAATGTACGAGTTTGCGAGCCAGCAAAGGGTGTCTGAATGTAATGCTAGCTAAGCGATGCACCCTTCGCTCGGTGATGTGTGAGAAGTTGGGATTGTGGTCTGCGATGTAACTTTCTGGACAAATTTCACTGTCGTGATAACGTTTTTTGTTGTTTGTGCCTTTTTGTTTTTTGTGCCATTTCTTGCGTCGTTTATTCACTTATACTTTCTGAGGGTTTGCATTTGCTTGGCAGTTGCTATCAAGAGGAAATGGCCTCTCGTATATAATTCATGTACAGCGTTGTGGGATGCAATTGTCATGAATGACGATCTATAAAATGAAAATAAAATATTAAATGTCCGCGTCGTTTCGAATCGTGTTGGTGAAGGTGGCGGAGATCGGCCAGCACACGAAGGAGGCCCGGCCCCACGAGGTGTGGGCTCGGGGCCTGCTGAACGGCGCCCTGCTGGAGGAACAACGCCGCTCGTCGCTCGAAACCTCCTCGCAGTCCTCCTCCTTCTACTCCGTGAGTCGATCCCCCGCACCCCCCGCTCCCCGCCGCCCCCACTGCCCCCACCCCCCCGGACAGTCATTCCGCTATGACCACTGTCAGGCCACGTGGATCCCACCGCTCGCAGGCTACGTACCGCTGCGCTGTCTGGGCAAAGAGTGCCTTAGGCAGCGGATCAGGGTAATCTAATACACTGTTAGTAGTATCGTAAAAAAAACATTATTGCCGTCGTGGAGAAATATAAGTCCCAAAATCGATGAGCAGACACAATACGTCTCCTTCACATATCTGTCTCTCCACGTAAAAAATGTAATTACATTTTTATTTTTTTACTCAACCATCAGTGCCACAGCCTTCTGAGAGTGCATAATCTCAGCAGCATCGATTCAAAACAAGAAAACTCTGGACCGGTTTTGACAAATTCTCTCATCATGGTGGGAAGCACAGCAACATCTGCCTATAGACTGCTTCCTTAGCAGCGGATTAACCATATATGTGTGTATACTAGCCTTTTGCCTGTCCAAGGCCGGGTGTATTGCAGTAAATCTGAAACTTGCAACCGAAAAGCAGACCGCGACGTGATATTCATTGCATCAATTCGTGTGCAATTTGTAAGGCCGCGGTGACACAGACTTATTTCATTTAAAGGGTTATAATCCCTTGTTCATCATGACGTCCTTTTTACTTCGATGTCTCAACAGCGTTAGGTAGATCGCGTGACATGAGGGTTCTGCCTTTGTAGTGAGAGTTGTAAGTTGACACCGAGGAGGGGGGAGGAGGCGCCTCACCCCCCATGTGGAGTGACGTCACCCACTAATTATTATGGATGGGGGGGGGGAGCATTTGGAGGACGTCACCTGTTCTTGATTATTAATGAGGGGGGCTGTTCGATGCGGAGTGATGTCACCTGCTCATGATTATTAATGAGGGGGGGGGTCCATGTGAAGGACGTAACCTGTCCATGATTATGAATGATGGCCGACATGGAGTGGCGTCACGCGCGGGACACACAGACGTTCTTGCCTCATTATTGAAGTAAAATAAAAAAATTTTTACTGACGTTTGTTCACCCAAAAACTGATTGTGAACCCTTTCTCTGCCGTCCAGAAAAAGACGAGTCGCACAAGCCTCGCTCAGCCGACGTTGAACAGCCAGTCTTTCCAGAAGGCCTCCTACTTGCTCAAGCTCGCGAGTTCCCAGGGTCCCGAGAGCTCAGCTGGGTCTAATCCGGCGAGTTCCCACGACGTGTCGCCCGAGTGGGATTCGGACCCCGAGTCCGCGCCTTCCACCAACGGCGCTCGTTCCGGTCGCGGTGGCGGCAATGACGGCGCGCACGCCGCGGACCGACACCTCGCGAAGGTGAATTCGCGTAACCTGAAACGGAAAGCTGCCGACAGCAGCGACCAGGTGAAGCAACAGCCCTCCGGCTCTGACAAGCTGTCTGTGAAGCGGCAAGCCCTCGCCAATACCGCCAGGAAGAACTCGCAGGACATCAAGAAAATGTTTGAGAGAAAAGCCCCCGGTGGTGGTGGTGGCGGTGGTGGTGGTGGTGGCGGTGGTGGTGGTGGTGGCGGTGGTGGTGGTGGTGGCGGTGGCGGTGGCGGTGGTGGTGGCGGTGGTGGTGGCGGTGGTGGTGGCGGTGGTGGTGGTGGTGGCGGTGCCGAGTCATCCGCAGAGGCCTGCGGTGCGGCTCAGGGCCAGGAGGTACAAGTTTGCGGCCCTGCCGACGGAACCGATGTTACGGCAAACGATGCCAGAAGCGGTGTGGAAACGCCGCTGGGCAGAGACGCGGAATCTCTCACGGGTGGCACTCGAGGAAGGGGAGCACAGGGAGGGAATGGGAATGGATTATCGTCCTCTGCAACTACTGCCAAGGTTGAGGGCGGTGGCGTAACAGCTCTTCTGCGAGAAGAACCGAGGTTGGTTTTGTTCTGATTGACAAAGAAACTAAATACTAAATGCATATATATTTGTAGCAAGGGTTGCTGTGCACTTTTCAATGCATTCTGTGTGCGTGTGTGAGAGATGTTGCGGGGATGTCAACGTTAACGAGATGTGTGGATTTGTTGAAGCTGTGCGGTGGTGGCCTCAAGTAAAGAAACGGCGCTCCCGGGGCGACACACCACGCAACGTCTCAAGCGCCTTCGCTTCAAGGTTTGCTTAAGTGACAGCCTTAGGTGTGAGATGTGTGCACCGTGCGATCGGGTGAGGGCCCGGTGAGAAGAGGCTCTCTTGTAAGAAAATGACTTTTTATTTTATTTCATCTCAGTTTTGCCGTGCACAAGCCCAAAATGCCAAGTTGTCACCGACAAACAGCGCTCGCTTTGTGTACGATGGCAAAACATATTTTTAAGGAACTGAATGCCAGACGTCAAGGTCTACTCGAGGGCTTCAGGGGAGAGTTTGCGGAGTTTTTGTTATTCCTCCGTTGAAGGAGCGCAGGCTGCAGTGATTTACTTTTGTGCGGTTCATAGTTTGGGTTGCATGGCCACATCTCCACTTCTGTGCTCTGTCTTTAAATTTTCATTCATGAAGGAGATGTGTGCAGCGGCCTGATGATTTGTTAAATCTAGTTGAGGGTTGCACCGGTGTCTTTGAGGAGGAGGGATGTCAAAGCCAGGAGGAGCTGCGATGATGTTTGGGTCTGGAATGAGATGTTCATTCTGGACCCAAACAGCACTAATTGAGTTGTACTAGACCAGAGATGTAAATGAGCAAAAGTACGATACATTATGTCGGTGCAGACAAAAAAATTACAATGCAAAAACAGAAAGCAAAATGAAATTAAAATTGTAAATGTAAGATGAAATCTTAATGTCGGTCACAGATTTGAGCACATCTGCTCTCCCCGCTCCAACAAAAGCCTTCTGGCAAAACCCTCAATCGACCTCCACTCAATGGGACATCGCTCCTTCTCTGCTACTGGCCCCGCTATCTAGAATTCTCTCTCCCTGCCCATCCGTGCTGCCATCTCCCTGCCCCTTGTTGAAGTCCAGGCTCAAGATCCTCCTCTGCCTCCTGACTCTTCCCCCATGTGTAGAGGAGTAGGGGAGAGTAGCGGCGTTGCGTGCGCTGTCCAGTGCGATGACGTCACGGGACTTGGGGGTCACGCGCGCTGGACAGTGCACACGACGTCACGTCTCCTAGGGTACTTAAGGGATACCCCGTGACGTAAGCGGGGTCACTGTGGGAACGGGTAAAGTAAACAGGGTGAAGAGGGAACCAGGGGTAGAGAGGGATCGAGTGGAGAGTCTGGGGAGAAGCCGGTGGTAGCCGTAGAGGTGCTTCTCTCTCCGGTCGGTGGAGTCGGCAGAGTCCACGATGCGACACGAGAGAGAGAGAGACCGGAGCTAGCCGGCAGGGACCCACACTCAGAGTAGGACCCCTAGCCCCTGGGAGTTGTGTACCCTGTGTAATATTGTAACAGCTTTAATAAACCCTGGCGAAAGCCACTAACTTACCTCCGTCTCCGAGTACGTACGTCAGGAACTACTCAACACATGTATAAAGTGATTTCAGTCATTCTTTTATGAAAAAAATATCGTACTTCTCCTGGTGTCCCTGTAATGTGCACATATTGCTATTCTATACAGCGTCTTCAGATGCAGTATCTATATATAACAGGAACCAAACATAACCATATAAGATGCCAAAGGATTACCGACTCCCGATGCGGTTATCGCCCTTGGAGACACACTGCATAATGAAGAGAAATATTTAAATCCACGTTTCGTTATATCACATAATGCAAGTTACATTGTCTCTCGACAACAACACCATCTTATCATACGGCGAGGCCTGTGCCTGCCTCGGGGGGACGATGACAAAGTGGCCACTTTCACGGACGTTGCAGGACGAGGAAGTCCAGAGTCCCACATGCAAGAAAGTCGCCAAAGTGTCCGCAGCGGAGGCGCACGTCGGGACTCGGGCTGACGCAGAACCCAGCGGTCACTCGGATCGCGACGGTCACTCGGAACCTCGCCACAGCGTCATCGCCATCGGCCACAAAGCGGGAGGGGCGAAGGGCGGCGGCGGCGTCGAGCTGAAGGTGGCCGCCGACCTGGTGGTGAAGCTGCTAACGCCCTTCTTCAGGGAAGGGAAATTTGCGTCAAAGGTGAGTCGTGCGGACCCCCCGTGTGGGATTCGTGTTTTACTTCGGCAGCTCGCTCTGCCCTTGCCCTCCCCCCCCCTTTACCTAAGGCCGCCAGCGTTGTTCGTGTCAGCCGCAGTGGCGCAATGAGACCAAGTTCTCGTTATGGACGTTGGCCCGTAGAAGGGATGTGCACACGCAGTTCTGCCTTTGGCTGATCTTTCCAAACACATAGGGTGTTAAATAAATATCATAGCTCCGAGCTGGTCACATACGGTCTGCCGTACGTAGCAACAGTTGTGCGGGTTCTCATTGTCTGAAAATAATATTTTTTTAAATGTGCGATTTGTGAATTCTGCTGGTGGATGAAAGTTCTCCCCACAGCAATGTGGGTCACGTGGATTTGTCTGCCCATACTTCACCACGCTGATCTGCGCTAGTGTCAGCCGTAGCTGCGAATCGAACCTGGTGTTGCCACATATATGAAACATCTTCATAGCTCATTGGCTTCCTCCAGGTATAAATGAAGATTTTTATCAGGATTGCAAAGGAAACTTGGAACCAAAACAAATTGCAAAATGGTAAAAAGAGATGATATGCAAACGATTTTAGGCACAACCTGTGCCTCTGTTAATAAAGATTTGATGGAAAATGCGGTAAAAATCGCACAGAGCCCAATACCAGTAGAGAGCAAATAGGGGCTGTAGCGGTCAAGTGAATGCATTGGCAGCAAAAATATTTAAAGAGCCAATACAGCTAAAAGGTTTTGTACTGATGGACAAGTAAATAATGGCACATGATGAGCAAATGACATTTTGAAAAAAGCAAACAAATTGAAAAAAACTATGAAACGTTAAACGGACCGTTTTTTTTAATGTTCGTATACGAAGCGGTGTTGGGTGTTTGCGGTTGCCTGCATAAGGCGGCAGAGTAATTACCAGCGCAGACTTTTAGTGTCCCTGTGTCATAAAATCGGAGGATGGAAGGGGAGTGCGTTGATTTCGGACGAGGAGGAGGAGGGGGGGGGGGATGGATTTGGTTTCCTGACGCCGCTGCTCCACAGGGTTGCTGTCGCCTTGACACTCTTTTAGTTTTCATTCCTAATTTGGGAAACAAACAAAAAAAACACATTTGTTCCTTCTGATAAAGCTTCACTTGTACACTCACGGGAACCCAGCTTCACATCTTCGGCTCGTTTCGCTCCCTCCGCCTGTTTTGTGTTCTCGTGTTTTGTTGCGTCTTTCTCTCCGATGAATGAGCAGTGCCACCACGACGGTGGTGGATAGCTCGTTCACTGCGCCATGAACCCGAGCCACCCGAGTTCCATTGTTGGCCGCGACTAACATCGCTTGCGAGTGATATCTGAACTGGTCGTGGGTGTGCCCCTCTTCACAAACCCGAACTGACCCGCGCGGGGAAGTATGGTCAAACTCTTGGGTTTTTTTCCGGTAAAGTCACGTAGGTAAAAAATATAAATAATAATAGAAATACAATAATAATAAATGAAAATAAATCAATTAAATCACGACGTTTCGGAGGCAACACAAGTCTCCGTCTTCAGGTGGAACCGTCACAGCTAAATTAAATTTAATTGATTTATTTTCATTTAGTATTATTGTATTTCTACGTGACTTTACCGAAAAAACCTAAGAGTATGAATCCTTGCAGTCACGAAAGCTTCAAATCTAGAAGTATGGTCAAACACTGAGAATTACGAATAGTTATAAAAATGCACCTAATCTCATTGGATCTGGGACACTACGTTGAGGCCGGTTAGTACTTCGATGCATGACGGCCAGGGGGTTGTCAGATTTTTGTCGGCGTGAGGCTGCGAGGTGTGGCCAGAAGATGGTAGTGCTCAGTGTCTTCCTCCCTTGTCTGCATTGTGAGTTTTCTCAAAGCGCCCCAAATTCCTCCCACGAGAAGCCAAACTCCCTGGAATGTCATTGGTCAAACATCCCAATGCGTAGGACCCTGGTGAAAGAGAAAGTCTTGACTCTCGGTGAGGCCTCTGTGGGTAAACTTCCTGAATTAAATTTAACCGTTTCGTCAGCTGAAAGCGAAGCTGTCCGATTCGGCGCCTACACCATGGTGTGAGCCTGGCTGTTCAGGTCTTAGCGGACTCGCATGATTGACCTATACCGACCAACCTGACCCACAGTGACATCCTCACTCTTAAAAGTGCCCTCCACACCGACTCTTCACGAGATAATTTATTTCAAATCAAGGAAGGTGGACATGTTATTTCTTTCTGTGTTGTGAGTTCAAATTGGTTGGAATACTAGAACTTTGGCCAGGTAAAAAAAAAAAGCAACTGCATGGCCGTAACCTTAATCACCGTGTCTGTAAAGCGCCTAAAATTGTGGAACGGCGGCCCATAGGTTGGTTTTCAGTGGCGCTCTTGAGGATGCCTTTGCTGCAGTGATCGTGTCGCCCTGTGCTTGTTCATCTAACACTGCTTTGTGGCGATGGCGATGACGGCCACAGGACCTGTTCAAGGGCTTTGCGCGGCACCTGTCGAACCAGCTGACGCAAGACAGCTCTGTGACGCCTCTAAACGGTGAGCTGGCTGCTAGTGGGGTTCATATCGACTGTTTGCTCGTAGCTATATTTGTTCCTGACTCAGTAGCTCTCCCGCTATATCTTTTCACCTGATGACGATTGCTTGTGTTGCGATTGAAACGTGATATTTTTATGATTTTTTTTTCTATCTACGTGGCTTTACCGAAAGACCCAAAGAATATGAATTTGCTGTAGTAGGTTTTATATAGGCTGTCTGTTAGTGGGTTTAGTATATACTGTCTGCTCATGGGTTTAGTATAGATTGTATCTGTTGGTGGGGTTCATATCCTTCCTCCTGCCCTCGGCTGGAGATGCCCTCTCTACCCAATTGAATTGTCATCAGCTTGTGATTTAATTTACATCGTCGCAAAGTATATTTTACGATCAGTATTTTTTGTTCGTTTCGTTGACAGTGAAAGAAAAAGCCAAGCATAAAATTGGGATCTTCTTTAAAAAGCAAAAGAAGTGCGACAAGGAAGACGACTGGAAACTGCTGTGATGTGACCACCCTTTCCTCGCAGTCTTCATCTCCTGTCTGCTCGGGGAGAGCGTCACCTCCAGATTGTGTTCATTACGCCGAAGCTGCTGTTGGACGATGACCCGACACGTGATTTTGTTTGTAAATACTGTACAGAACTTAAACTCGTTTCCTTTGCCTTCGACTCTATTTCGTGCCTCTGAAGCGGACGCCTGCTGTGTTGCGCCGTGCTGCGGTGCTTATGCTGCGGCCTGCGTTACCTTCCATTGACTCGTACGATTCTGCCCGGTTCCGTTCGTCGTTGGTTCACCACTGCCGTAGCTTTTCACAGTCGTGCGGTTTCGCTCTCCGGTGTGTTTTCAGATTGCGTCCCGCGTGCTGTCCGGCCTGATGTGTCCGAGTGTCGCGTTGGATGTTTTGCTCCATGAGCTGGGAACTACTTCCGGAACAGGATACAGAAACTGAACACCTGAAGAAGTTCCCATCACGTGGAGGGAAATTTGAGACGTCACGCCAAACGGCACAGTGGTTCGAACCCGAAAAAACACCGCAGAGCGATATTGTCGATTTAGTTTCACGAGGGGTTGCGGCGATGCCGGGGGACACCCGATGTCCATGGGAGTTTCTTTTTTAAGGTTTTCACCGGTGTGGCATCTTCCTGGCTGCCTGCGCTGGTCTTCATATCTAATCGCTGGCCTTGATATCTTAAAGCTCCGCAGCATTCCTAAACCTCGTGTGCCTCGTTCCCGCGTTAATCGCCGGGAGTTTATGTTCATTTAGACACGAGGTCGTACGTGGCTGATGGAATATTTGTGTTTTATCAAGACGGTCAGCATGTTGAGTTTTTTCAGTGTTACTTTAAACCTCTTCCTCGAAATGGGGAAAAAAAGTGCAATTTCATTTATGCTTAGAATTTTTAAAATGCAAGAATATCAGACCACCTGAGAAGTGTCGATAATAAAGCCAAAGTTGTCAAATAATGTTCAGCTCTCATTTGAGATCGTGTTTTCGCCAAGTTGATTTGGGGTAGAGACTGCTCAATTAAGTAACGGTGCCTTATCTAGCGCATCGTTTCAGAATGCAGTCACGATTGAATATGAATTTATAATCAAACAAATCACGACGTTTCGATCGCAACACAAGCAATCTTCATCAGGTGGGACAAGCACAGCAAGAAAAAATTGCTGTAGTGGGCGAGAGAGCTGCCGTGGCAAGAGGGTTATATAGGTAAGAAAGGGGGGAGGAGCAAGGGGGGGAGAAAGAGAAGGGGGGGGGGTGTGGGGGGGGGGGCGCTGCGTGAGCGCTAGAGGGAGAGAGGACGTGAGGCTGGGGGGGGGTAAGTAGGATGCGGGGGTAAATTTAACTCGGAAAAATAGACTACCCGGCAGATATGGAAACAACCATAAACAGTGAAGGTTTTACCTGGTTAATAACATCCTTCCAATTTCTTGCTGTGGTTGTCCCACCTGATGAAGATTGCTTGTGTTGCAATCGAAACGTCGTGATTTATTTTGTTTCTAACTACGCGACTTTACCGAAAGAACCATAGAGTATGGATTCCTGCAGTCACGAAAGCTTCAAATCAAGATTAATTTATCAATCAATGATTCTGGTGGAACTTCATTCTACTTAACCAGCTGAGAACTGTTGAGACCACAGTTGCTCTCATTTGCAAGTGTCTTGGCACGGCAATATGAATTTACCTTACCGCTGCAATTGTAGTAAAATCGACACGTTTCATCTTGGGAGGGTCCGTGACTGACAGAAAACACAAGACTCGCACTACAGTCGAGTACGGCGCGACTGACAGCAGCTTATTGTCACTGAGGTTAATCACTAAATAAACACTGATTTTGGCAGGATGTTAATCATTTCACTTAGCAAAGTATCAATATCCCCTGCCAAAATTATTTTGGATGCCACCGCCGAGGAACGATTAATACACCCTGGATTTGCAAATCCAGAGATCTCAGTTGAAAGATGGGGAAGATGGTTAAAACCATCCCTCCTCTGTCTGCCCAGCAGTATGAATGGGTAACTCAAAGTTAGTCCATCGGCAGGACCTGTATGGTGCGGTAAGTGTGAATACTCACACCTCTTCCGTTTATTTTTAATTTTAAGTCCACTCTTGTCTTTCATATATGTGGTGGCCTCATCCACACCAAAATATAGGTCACGGAGGACTGATACATCAGCTGTCCCTTAAGCGGTCTATCAGAAATGGCTTGGTTACGAAGGTAAGACTTTAACCTTCAAAAAGTCTGAATTCACTAGTTGAAATAGTATATGCTTTTTTATCTTCTATAATTGAGTCCCATGGGGGAGCATTATGCAATCTCTTATGAACTCTGTTGATGGCTACCAGGCCATCAAGAAATATATCGTCTTGGTTTGACAAAAAACTTGTGGTTGATCTTAAATTGTTTGCAAAATTAATGATGAACAAGAACATTGCTACGTCCTTCCAGAAAAAACCCCGTATCTAATTCGTAACGAGGATAACCATGTGCATGTCATATATTTTGTAAATATTTAATATATTTTGTCAAAGACATTTGGAGCTTACTGAATACATTTGGAAGTCATATCGGCTGCGTGTGATGCACCAATTGAGAATCGATAACAGGGAAATCGGGGGGCTACTCGAGCACATCAATGTAAATTGCAACAGACAATGCCAGCAGTGGCTGCTGGACAACACGTTTTTTTAAATTATAACTTAAGCAGATTATACACGTAGGATTCAATTAGCGTTTTTTTTGTTCCCAATTGTTGGCGGAGGAAACATTGGCATGGGGTTTTTGCTCAAATAAAACACAAAGGATTACTTAGCAAATGCGTGGAATGGGTCGTGCAGTACAGTACGTGCAAAGCTGAATGTAATGCCAAAGTGCAAAAACATTTAAACAAGCGGGGAGACAAAAACCTTGGTCCATCTCCTTTCATGTTAAGACGACTTGACAACACTGAAAGCCACGAGAAATACAACACACCAGCTCAGCTCGGCGGGGACAGATGGACACGCTAGAGTCTTAACTCCATTGGAACCTCATTTGTCAGTAACAAAATATAATTGTTTTTTTACCCTTGTATCTGGCAACAAAACTGACACCTTTCTATAAGGAGTCATGTTTGCATTGACCACAATACCTGCAGTCGGAATGCAAACAAAAACATAATTCTGATAATGTATGCACTGTCCTTGAAATTGATTGGTCCACACCCGAGACAGCTTTTCTTAGAGCCTAGTCTCACATGGTGTTGGACCAGATGACGCCAAAAGGCGCACAACTCAAGGACAATGATTCATATTCTTAGGTTTTTTCGGTAAAGTCACGTAGGTAAAAAATTTATAAAAGTTAAATTTTAATTTTTTACGTACGTGACTTTACCGAAAAAACCTAAGAATATGAATCCTTGCAGTCACGAAAGCTTCAAATCTAGAATCAAGGACAATGAACCAGCAGAGTATGAGAGCTCGGGGTAAGCATTTACACCACTGGACCCTCATTTTCCAGTAACAAAATATGATAATTGTTTTTTTTACCCTTTCGACTCGACTCAGCCCATTGGTAACGCTTCTCTCGTGAACAGAACGCGCCAATGACCGCTGTGCACGCCGCTGAAGTGGCGACAACCCCTCACTGAATGCCGAGTGCGTCGGGTGGGATGATTTTGCTGCCGTGGATTTCCACACCATGAGACGGCCACTTGGCTGAGCTATCGTCTGTGGCCAGGTCGCTTCTGCAAAAAGAAGTGTATGGCTAAGTGGGCCTTGCCTAAGTGAGATTAAAAAAAAAAATTAGTTGAGTTTTATTTGGATTTACTATTTCACTGATTTGCTTAACTTGCCCATAATTTGCACTCCTTTTGTGTTTTTGTGTTATTTGTTGTTACAACGTCCTGACCCCCACCTGCTGGAACATATGTGAAAAAAGAGCTTCATGGCTCATTGGATTCCTCCAGTAGAAATATTTCGATAAACAAAGATCTCCTGCATCGCCTGTAACAGACTATGAAGGCCGGCACGGCACAAGAGGGGGTGGGTGGCCAGCACCACACCCGGCCGCCTTTGTCTCCCCAGTGGTGATGTTTACTCAACACCGCGCCAGGTACTCATTTGAGGCTGAGTCGACCTAGGGGAGGGCCCAGGACCGGTTCGGATACTCGTCACCGGTGTTGGCCGTGAGCGGGAATCGAACTTGGGTCGTCGGGTTCGTAGCGTGGCCCGCTGACCGCTACACCACCGCACCATCGCACACGAACACCACACACGCGCGTGTGCTCGCGAATGAATCGCAAGGCTGTTGTTATTCTAACTCAGTGGTTCGTGTAACCTTTACAATCGTAAAAAAAAAATGTAGAATGTCAATAACTACATCGGGTTTGATGAAACAAAGTAAGTTGGAGCTTACGTGCCCGTGCTTAGTTCGCATTTTCGATGATTTACCGTCTAAAATAAAAAAACCCGGCCACGTCTCACGTGCACCCCCAGCTTAAGCAGCAGCAGAAGAAGAAGACGAAGAAGAAGAGCCACCGCTCTGAGCGATCTCGCTCAAGCACCGGGCCTCCCCATGGCTCTCCCCATGGCTCTCGTACTTGGCCGTGAGGTTGTGCACGCGGCCCAGGTCACGGCGCATCTCGGCCATCTCACGGCGAAGCGCAGCGTTCTCCTGCTCCAGGAAGGAGGCGCGCACCACGATCTGATTCTCCTTGAGACGCCGCGCGTCGCGGGAACGTTTGGCCGCCGTGTTGTTCTTCCTGCGTCGAGCCCAGTAGCGCTCGTCCTGGCACAACAACGACGGGCGGAGGAGTGGGATTATTGTTGTTGTTGTTGTGGCTTCGTTTATAACACGTCGTAGGATTTCGCGGCCAGTATCGTCCATAATCCATAATAGAGGGTTTTTTTTAGGTTAGATCGCTTAAATATTAATTAAAGAAAAAATATATATATTATTTATAATGTTTCTAGCATTATTTATTTATTTATTCCCTACGTGACTTTACTGAAAAAACCTAAGAGTACATATTTGTCTCCAAGTAAGAAAATGTATATACCATACATCCCATCAGCCACGCAGCCTTCTGGGGGTGCATTTTTCAGCAGCATTGGTTTAGTACAAGGACGCTGAACCAGTTTTGACATCCGCTATCATCAGCGGAGTCAGATTTGCTTAAACCAATGCTGGTGAGCTGCAATATGTTTACCGGCAAGGAGCCTCTCACTATGTTAGATATGGATCCTAATTCTACGTAAAGCTGTATAATATAGTACATTTTAAACGCCTGGCATGTAAATGTTGTGGGTTTACTCTCCAACACACCGGTGTGCTGAACTAAAAACGAATTGGCACGTTTTGTTTATGTGACAGACATCACTTATTGTGTGTGTCGGGTGGTGGCGGGTTTAACGACACGTTCAGATTTACGCGCTCTAACCCAAAACAAAACCTCTCATGGCCTTGCATCGTCACCGTGACCCTCCCAAGTCACTTGGCCTCTTGGTACAAGAGGTGTTCGAGGCAGGAGGACTTCTATCGCACCGCGCGTATCCAACCGTGCTCAGCGCATTCGAGCATCCAGTGTGTGATGAGTTCGGCCCGCGGGTGGCTCGGACGACCCTGGGTTAAAATCCCGAGCAGCCCACCGCGAATGCACCCTTGTCGACTCGGTGGTGTCCTCCCCCCTTGCTGACCTTGAGCTCGTCGGGGACGTGACTCTTGCACGCCTTCTTCACGATGGGCTGCGGCTTGAGCTCCACGTCGGAGAACTTGCATTGCCGGGGGTCAAAGGTCCCCTGGCGGGCCAGCGAGGAGAGCACCAGCTGCTCCTCCGCGGGCTCCGTCTCGTGGTCCGGCGGAGCGTCCGGGCTGCCGGGCCCCGCGTCGCTCGGCTCTGTCGATTTGCGGGGGACGCGATCGCAGCACGAGGATGAGAGCAGCAGCGCCGTGGAGGTTGCAGCGCGACTTCTACAGTGTCTCGGCACAGCGCGGCTTAGAGCACGAGACTCGTGCTACATCGCAGCACAGCTTAGAGGGCAATGTCTAGCACAGCGCAGTGCATCTTGCAGCACAACACGGATATGACAGCGCAGCTTACAACACAATGTCTAACACAGCACATCACAGCTTACAACAC
>CM025641.2:1997035-2032106 GCA_014621495.2 Entosphenus tridentatus | reverse complement strand
GTGTCCCTCCCGCAATATTGAAATATGCTCAAAATGCCCCCACCAATATATTGCTATAAATAGATTTCTGTTTATATGATTGTGGTTATGGTTGTACTTTATTAATCCCTAATCTCTGCCATTACATACAATGAAACAAGAAAAGGTAAAACAAATAAAAAAAAGAACAATGTAATACAATACACGATTAGACATTATTGTAAACAATACGGTAAATAAAAAGTCCATCCCATGTGTTAGTGAATTTAAAAAAATATATTTTAGGCAGGAAATTGGTTTTCAAATTTATTTATTTTTTCTGGGGGGGGACCCCCAGACCCCCTGGAAGATTTGGTCCCCCCCAATGTTGACTCCATGGCTACGGCCTTGGTGCATACCTGACAACCCCCTAACATTACCCTACCTTATTACAGACCAATTGAGACCTTAGTGGTCACCCCGTGCCCCTTATAAATCTCAACATTCATCCTACAAAGTCCCCATCATCACAAGGGTAAAAACACAAACAAACAGACACAAAAAATGTTTCCCGCATTTAAACGGCTGTGCGCCGTATGGACCTGAAAACTCAATTTCCCTGTACACGACTACGGGTGGATAAACCGTCTGGGTTGACGGCTATGGGATGAGAGGCGAGGCTGGTGAGAGAGGCGTTGGGCATTGTTTATGGATACTTCGCACGCCCGACCCAACGCGACCTTCCTCCCTCCTCCTCCTCACTCAACCCGAGCCAAGCAACTCACCGACCACCTGACTCCCGAGCGAAGTCGCGCCGCAGTTGCGAGCGATCGCACGCCAAGAGGCATGCCCGGAGCTTTGCCTTGCGGCCCCCAGCTACAACTCATGTCCCAGGGGTTCCTTTGTGAAGGACTGCTTGATGAGGAGCCACAGTCTCGTATTCACCGCACGCTAATCGCGGCTCTTGACAAAAAAATAATTTCAGAATCCGGAAAAAAATTGGCTCTTTGGAATTTTTGGTTGTCGACCGCAGAACTAAACGATTAAAACATTTCTTTTTATTTTACCAGGTAAGGTCCACTGAGCTATTTAGCTTTTTTTTTTAGAAGTGACCGACGCCACAAATGATATCTCAACGAAGTGGCTTTTCGCGTGGAAATTGACAGCAACAGCTAAATACTCGAAGCGCATTTTTTTCTAAGTGTGGAGAAAAAAAGCGGAGGACCCGGAGAAAAATCCACGGGGAGAGAGCGAGAGAGACACCCAAACTCCACATATACAGCAGGCGTCAGGGTCGGGATCGAACCCACAACTTCCTGTAGACCAGGCGAGGTAGTTAACATCTCACCACCGCGGCACCCACAATGCTCGTCTGATCAGGGATAGAGTCAGCGCAAGCCCCACATAAGCACGCGTTACCTATGTGCACGCATGTGTACACGTGTGTATGTGCAATGTAAGCATATGCATGTTGATGTATTTGTGTGTACTCGTGTGTGTGCGTGCAAGCATGCACATGCATGTGTATGTACATGCTTGAATGTCAAGGCTCTTGTAAAGCAGTCGATGGCTGAATTGTACTCAGGCGTGTGACCAAATAAGATAACGAAACTGTCTTTGAGGATTATCAACCCTTGACACTCACGGTTTTGATTATCCCACGGACGTCCAGCGGATTTTCACGTTTTTTTTGTTTAACCTGAGAACTTTAATCATAATTAGCTGTGTCCCGCCAGCAGCTGTGCCGATTCGCGTCTTATGTACGGGTAAGGTGCAAACAAAACCTTTACTCGCAGCAGCTTAACTAAGAACAACTATCCAAGGCAGTTTATTATCATCAATGTACTACGTGGGTGTTCGCTAGGCGGTGTACGACTGTGCGTGATATCCTATCGCTGCTACGCCAACTCCTTTACAGCGGACCAGCCTGTTCCTGCGTGATGGTGAAATGTTTCTGTGCCTTAGTTTACCGGGTTCTCCTCTTAGTCTCCTGGGTTTATAACCTCCTCTTTCTGTGCTTTCCTGCAAACTTCCCCCCCCCCCATAGGGACCTCGGATGATTTGACCCCTAATGGGCTTGACATGCGATGTACATGCAGAGTGTGCGTGCGGAGTGGCGTGTGCGCCCTGACCTCCTGGCTCCGCTTGCCGAGCGCTGGGCGAGTTCTCAAGCAGAGACTTGAGCACGCTGTGCAGAGGGAAGGGACGATGGGAAGACATGGCCATAGGGCAGCGAAGGGCAGCTGGGAAGAGGAGGCGAGGAGACGGGAGGAGGTACAGCGCCGGTCCCAGGGCGACCCGAAAGCTCGACGAAACGGAGACACTCCAAGCCCCGAGTCATAATCCCGTGGCTTTGAGCGCGGGGGCTGGGCACGGGGAGGCGTCTGAGTGGTGAGCAGGTTGGAAGAGTAAGAAAAAAAAACCAGCCAGCCACCCAAACAGCCAGTTGACTCGCCTAGCCAACCGGTCAAGCACCCAACAAATCAACCAGTCACCTCGCCAGTGATCGGCTAGTCAGGCGTAAAGGCAATCGCCCGTCACCTTGCTGCGTATCCAGCCAAGCAGTCGGATATCAAGACAATCAGCCAGGCAGTTATCCAAACACGTGGGGGGGGGGGCCCCCCCCCGCAGTGCCGGACGAAGCTAGTATCGGGTCCTGTAGCATGATGTTATAAAGGGGCCCTAAATATTAAAAAAACACAAATATTTTAATGCAATTTTTTAACTTGCATAGTAAAGTAATTGTATTTTATTGGTAGGAACCACCTAGTTTCACCAGTCCACAGGGGATTATTGTGTCCGTCCGTCCATCGTGCATCCAAAAATGGGAGGGGTGGGGCTGGGTGGAGAGGGGAGGGTGGGGAGGGGCTGGGTGGGGAGGGTGAGGACTGGCTGGGTGGGGAGGGGAGGGGTGGGGCTGGGTGGGGAGGGGCTGGTCACCCCGTGGTGCCCTTATAAAACTCAACGTTTAACCTACTCACGCCGGCTTGTGCCCGCCCTCACAGTCGTCCATATTTGCGGAATACACCACGCCGCCGTTGACCTTGGCCATTGACCGAGCAACCCAACGTTCCTACCAGCTCCCTCCGCAGGAATGTGTTTTAATCTACTATACAGCAGTATAATACGACAAATCGCTAACCCTAAACACCCAGTCGTCGTTCATAAAAGTTGAAGGCGGTATGGTACCATAGTAATAGAGCAAGTGCACGATCACTGAACCGGAGTTGATAGCTTGAAATTGTTTAGCGCGGGGCCCGTAGCATTTGCTACTTTCGCGTCCTCACTTTGTGCGTTTGCTGGGAACGATCCAAACCAACAGCAAGACTCGGGGCGATTGCTTCTTGTTTCGTCTGTTACTTTGTTGTGCTCGAACGAGCATTTGAGGCGGCGTTCAAGTGTTTGACCCCCCCACTCTCCCTCCTGAGACAGTGGTGGAGATTCCAGTGGTGCAAAGATGATGTAACTCCGTCAAACACGTTACACTCGAAATGCTTTAATATGGTCTGATTAAATAAGGGTAGGGTTTACCCTTTCTGGCAATAAAGCAGATGATTAAGACGTTCAAACAGCAAATAGAATCATTTTGCAAGGAATCAAGTCCTGCATTAACCACACGGATTTGTGGTGAACATGCTATGATCATATCTGGGCAATGTCTTCAAAACTGATTATTCTACACCAGAGACAGCCTTCTTCATGGCCGAGTCTCACCAGCTTCAGACCAGAGAACGCCAAAAGGCGAACAGCGCACAGACAATGAACTATCAGAGCATCTGTAGCTCGGGGTGAGTGGCTATATCGTGGGACCTTTTTGCCAGTATCAAAGTATGAAAAAATATTAATAGGTTTCACCTTTCCTGGAAATAAAACAGTTGTGTTAAAATGCTCAAACATCACGTAGAAACCTTTTACTTTGATGCGTTTAAAAAGGTCCCATTCCATGCTTTAAAATAGTTTAAGCTTCAAATCAAGATGAATATAATTTCCCAATTTACTTTCCCAGCACCCGAGTCATTTGAAAGTTATCCAACCAATCCACTGGGGTGATATTTCCCATTCCACGCTTTCTTCCAGCGTGTGGGGGGTTCCCCCAATTGATGTTCTGGATGTAGGTGAAACCGATCAGTTTAAAAAAAACAACAATATTTTACAACCCAGCACGCTTTGGAGTGCGGGACAAAATCCAATTCTCTTTGTTTTCATGTCGACCACGCGCCACGCGAAACTCGAGACGCGGACACTTGAGCCATCAGCGTGGGGTTTCACATCTCCAAATCGTCGCGATTGTTTTGAATGCCGACTCCAGAAACCCGTTAAAATTCACTCGATGTACATATTCCTATTGCCAGCATTAAAAAATATACGTTGCTAAACTACGTGAATGAAGCAAACCCAAGACACATTATAACACCTTTACTGAAAAAAATAATCATCAGATTTCCTGCTCAAAAACAGCATTGATGTTGTTGATGCTCATTTCCCATTAAGAGCACTGAATTTCCAGTGGTGGAAATTCCACATTCCTATGACCGGGGCTGCTATTCATTTAATCGTTCCGAAAGAGATGATGGGGCCGCGTCGCCCCTCCAAACCAGGATTTGAAACCGTGACCATCCGAGTGTGAGCCATTCTCTCTCTATAAAGATAACGGAGTGTTTTGTTTACATTAAAACTGTACATGGTCGAAATTTTGCGATAATGTGCATATGTTAGACGTAGCGACTTTATTTCAAGCTGAAATACCCAAGCCTCGCGGCAAACAGAACCCTTTTTCACCGAATCCTGATTATAATAGGGTCCCCGCAGCGGCGTTTGGCTGACTGGGCAGCAAACAAAGGCGGTGATCACCGCATCGCGCAGCGCTTTCAGATGCGCTCCTGCGGCCGTCTGGAACGCTCTTCCTTCCGATCTTAGGAAGCCACTGGAGCGATGCACTATTTAAATCTATCTTGAAAACTAATTTCTTTAGAACTGCTTTTTGTGTTTGGTTTGCTGTCCTTCGTACAGTGCAAATTTGGTTCTCTATACATTGCGTGGATGTGCATGCGAGTTTATATTATGATAAACGTCCTCTTTGTCCTCGTGGTCACATGTGGCTGTTATCTGAGCAGCAAACACCAGCAAACAGGTGCCTCCGAGAGCAGGGTGCCAATCTGCACCGCATGGCTGATGATATCTCTGTTAGCACCAGGGCAACAAAGACCTCTTACCAGCTCCATACCCTACATACATAGATAGAAAAACTATTTAGTCCCATCAGGCTATTGGCTTTCCAGACCAATACTCGAAAATAAAATAAATCACGACATTTTGGGCGCAACACAAGCATCCGGAAAATAAAATAAATAACGTTTCGGGACGCTTGTGTTGCGCCCGAAACGTCGTGATTTATTTTTCTACCTACGTGACTTTACCGAAAGAACCAAAGAGTATGGATTCCTGCAGTCACGAAAGCTTCGAATCAAGATTCAATACTGTAAAGTTTAACCATCGGGGTCTCATCAGCAATCAACACTTGTGAAACACATTCCGCTGGGTTTCCAGATTGTATTGGCAAGAGCACTTCATATAAACTACTAAAGTAATGTGACCAGGTAATAGTAATGTATGATAATAAGACTGGAAAGTGATTTTTAGGTGTGTGTGTGTATTGTGGGGAGCGGCAGCGTAGCGGTTAGCGCGCCGCGCTACGAACCTGGCGACCCGAGTTTGGGTTAGATCGCGATCTAACCCAAAATAAAACCGATATTAGGGGTGGTAGCTGTTTGGAGCAGGTGTAGGCAGCACAGGTCAGCAAAGGGGCATCAGACTGCCAGTAGTTGCAGGCGATCATGACAGTGCGCTCTCCAGATTGATTATTTTGCGGTTAATTTTAGAATTTGGAAAAATGTGGACCCGGACTTTGGCACACAACGGCTTATTCTTGCGAAAGACGTCGATGTATGATCTTTAACGTCCACCGGTTAAGCAGGCGACCCGTGTGTGTGTGGGTTTTTTTTTACGATTTATTACACCCACGGTTTATAACCAGGGCAGCCGCTGGATTTGAACCGTGAACTTCTTGCAACAAGCGATGAACGCGCTGCCGCTAGGCTGTCGTTACAAAACTTCAGCGAGATGAGCAGTCTTCTTTTCGTGTCGGAGAGTTGGGTCAGCCGCGTTCATACGTTCATGTGGAGGTTGGCGAGGCGAGCCAGTGGATGGTTTCGGGAACCTCACGGTGAACGTCTGGAACGCTGTTGGCGAATAATCGAAGCTGGCAGTGGCGTTACTGCGTGGGCCATGGTTTGAGAATGGTGACCACAGTTGCATTGTGAGCTCTTCTTGCCCACTGGTGTAGGAGGCGGTGGTGGTCTCTTTGGATATGCGGTGTCGATGGGGAATGAGGTTGCGTGCGCACGGATGGAGCAAGAACGTTTCGAAAGTGCTCGCTTACAAATCCAGCGGTCGTCGGTCAGACCCAGCCACGGCAAAACATGGCCCAGAAGCCACAAGGCCTGGTGCCAAGCTGAGGAATGAGAATCCCAGTGGATTATGCTGCCACATCATCTGCGACCAAACATTCAACCACTTTTCTGATACCACTGTGGCCTTAAAAAGAAAAAAAAATCTATAATAGACGCACGGACGGACGGACGTAGCTCACTTTGTATTTTAATGAGAAAAAATATTTTAATACACATCACCTTCGTGAATATGCCAGTTTGCCTTCGGGGAATGTGTGTGCGTGAGTGCGTGCGTGGCAATGGCTTTTACGAGTGGTGTCAACATGAGGATTGATGGAGGGGGATGCGCAAGATGTTAATGGGTGTTTGCAGTTGCCACCTTCCTCGACTACAGCAGGAGGTAGGGGGACAATGCTCACAACAACGAGCAGAGCAGCAGGTAGATAAAACTGAGTTAGTCCAGCGGAGAGCACAGGTACATCTGCCAGTGACCTGAGCCAGTTCATATCTGGGTCTGTATCATGTCTTTTTGATGGCAATCCTTCAATCACTTCTCATGGCCTCCAATTGCATCTAGTCTGGCACAAGTGCATGCTAATGTCACCTTAAGGATTCGGATTCATAGGGCAATGAATTGCCTGGGCAATCAAGTGCCTTGCGCTACCTCTCATCTTAACCGTTTCAATGGCCTGAAGTCTAGCCAAGGGGAGCCCCAGTGATAGCTGCCCCTATGTGGCACAAGGTGTACACAGGACCGGCCTCCAAAAAAGGGTATTTGTCTGTCAATGTGGGGTAAATTGCAGCTGTAGTCCGTGTACCGCTGTGCCAGTCGTCTGTCAATCAACTCGTAACACTTGGGTCTGTGCCGTGACCTCCTACTAGCAGGGCGCCTTCCAGACTTCGAGTGGACTTGAGGTGCAACTTGAGCATCGAACGCCATTTTGTTGTTGCTGTGTGCCAATATGCAATGGGGCCTTGGAAACTGATGGGTCACAATAAAGGCGAGACACGGCTGTCACACAGCCAGCCTGCCACCCTACATCGCGGCGTTCAAACGGCAACGCCCATTTGTTGCCGCAACAAACACGAATACTCGGCATCGTATGAAAACGTAATAAGGCATGTTGTTGAAAATAACACTATCCCTTCTGTATTTACAGATTCCCAGAAATACGCACACCTTTTTTATCATGAAATTAATCCACGTGGTTAAGAAACCCAAGTAAATCCCACAGTTTTGTCTTCACAGTTTGAATTTAAACAATTGACACGCCGCTACTGTTCTCTGTGCTAAAGTAAAGTAAAGTGGTTTAAAAACTGTGAATAAATACCAGTAAAAATACCGTGCTGGGCAGCGATAGTTACAGGGCTGCTAACACCTTCATAAAAAATAAAACCCACGCGCTAATGAATGACGTGACTTCTACAACCAATGTACCGGTAACACTAAACTGTTTTGCTTCATATGCATCGTCCTTTGCCACGGTCTATACACTGCTGGATGAAGGCCTCCCTTTCACGGCCCTGCGATGGGACACTCGTCTTCACAATGCGTTTAATATTTAAACCACGTCGGGAGGCATCACGTGCTCTGGTTTTCTTCTGATTTACAAAGTCCACGGGGTTCTTCTTTGTACATGGATATAATACATTTGCTCGTAGGCACACTACAAAAAAAAGTGTCAAAAGTAACATTCTTCCATTACATTCCTCCACGACCTCAACACAGTGACCGCCGGCCATGGCTGGTCCAAGCTCGCGCGCGATTGGCTACGTGGTGGATTCTCCAGCCACCCCATTGGCCGCCTCGTCTGACAGGGGCAAGCTGAGCGTGCTGGTCACCGGGTGAACCCACGAGGTCGTCTGCGTCACGTGACTGCGGGGTGGGGTGGGGGTGGGAGGGGGCCAGAGTGCAAAGACAACGGCGGTGACGACATCAACGTCACAAAGCAAGACCCTTGAAGTGTGAAGCATCGTCTCGGAAGAAGAGTTTATGCATCGTAGCGATTATCGACGGGTTGCGGGCACGGGTGGCGGAGTGTGACACTAAACAGACTCCTCTGTGCTCGCCGTGCCACGTGACAAAGTCAAGGCGTCGGCTCTCGTACACTTTATACTTCCACTTAAACGGGAACCGTGGTATTATTTTTCCGCTTGCTTTTTGTAGGCTGTAACGCGGCATCGATTTGTCGATTTCTGTTTTTAAGTTTCACACTCAAGGCTAACGATGTGTGTGTGTGTGTGAGAATCGTTTCAGCGATTCGTACAAAGGAATAATTTGCTAACGTTACATTGAGTCTAATCTAATGAAAAACAGTTCGATCGAGAGCAAGAAAAGTAGAAATGATGCAAACTACACATAAAAACACGGCAAAAAATGTATTCTTGAACTGAAATAACACCGCCTGAATTGCCACAATTCACCAAATCACCATGGAGTGAATCGTTGCACCGCTAACATTTTAGCTTCATGGTTTTGTAGTCGGTGTGAGCTCACCCGTGATTAATCACATGTATATTTGTCCACTCAGTAAAATTTGGGAACCTACAAAACCATTTTGCATAGCTACAGGTAG
Organism: Entosphenus tridentatus; assembly: GCA_014621495.2. Classification (NCBI taxonomy): domain Eukaryota; kingdom Metazoa; phylum Chordata; class Hyperoartia; order Petromyzontiformes; family Petromyzontidae; genus Entosphenus; species Entosphenus tridentatus. The sequence continues at coordinate 2,023,123 of CM025641.2, read as the reverse complement.
CAGCCAGGTGCGTGTATTATTATTATTACGACGTGATTGCAACGGTGATCAGAGATTGGACCTCGAGTCCCCACGTGCACTGCAGAGTACGATGCACATCCACAATTTAGATTTGGGCGGACTTGGTGCTGAGGAATTAAGCTGCCGTGCTGTAACGCGGACGGCGCCACTGATGGCTATTGCAGGAACGCAAATTGCACTTCTGAAGAGGACTTTTGAAATTAAGTTTTGCCGTTTCACCAACCCCCCCCCCCCCCCGATTCTCCGGAGGAGGCAGAGCGTATCTACTCATCGTCTCCGAACTTTATCATTTGTATCGTTGTTTTTGTCTCTTTAGTCGATCTGTTGTTCCCCCCTCCCCCCCCCCAGTCGCAAGGATTCACGGCGGGAGGAGAGGGGACAGAGCGGGCCGACTACAGTTTGCTGCTTTTTGAGTTTTCCTAAAATATCTGAACTTTCGAAAACGACGGCTCCAATGGCTCGTAGCTCAGTGCAGCGTGTGAAATGGAACCCGTGGAGTTTTTGGGGGAAGAATGAAGGATGTGAAACGCCGTTGTTTCCGCATGGCCAGTGCTATACCATAAACAGCTGCTGACCACGAAGCTTAGCCAGCGGCTTCTCAAACGAAGAGTTGAACCGCAGGAGGTGACATGCCACGAGGAAGCGGTTCCATCCAGCAGTAGATTGACAAAAGGGGCTGTTAAATCCTTTTATTATTCTTGCATCATGAGGCGTGCGACTCGCTACACGTACTTTATAAAATACTTGATGCCATCCGCTGTGTAGGCCTCTTCCCAGCCATATGGCAAACCTGGGGAGAAAAATAAACACAAGGACCAAAAAAGTCAAAAATACAATTTGATTTGGGTGGTGGTTGTTCTGGGACAAACTTTACTACATCTGCTAGAGGTGGGGAATGCATTCGCCAAGAGAAATCTCAATGAATATCTGACTCCGTCCCATCCACGACTCTAGGCACCCAATCTTGAGCGTTCCTCTCAGCGCCTCCCTCGCCCTGCACCCAGTCCCGGAACTCTCCCACCTTTTCTTTTCCACTTCACTGGAACAAACTCCCACTGCAAATAAAACAATCATCTTCACTATCAATTACCTGCTTCCATTCCTCCCTTAAAATAACTGCCATCCCTTCTTCTCCGGCCCATCATCATCCTGCTACAGCTGCTCCCTGCCCCTGCTCCCCAGCTAACAGCAGGCCTACCCCAACCCACCCATATCCACTCCCACCTGTCACCGGAACTACACCACCACTTTTAATAACACCGCTCTTTATTTCAACCACTATCATATGCACAATTCTGTAATTGCCGTAAAGTGCTTTGGAACAAGGCACTTTATGTAAGATAAGAAGATAATAATTTAGAGTACATACAGGAAGAGATTCGGTGATGGTGATGGCGATATCGTTCCAACATAAAGGATTTCCTTCGTAACGCAGAATAAACCAATCTGCTCTTCACATAGTCTTAACACTTCTTAGATGTCAAAGACAGCCCGTTCCGTTCGTCCACTCGTACGGCCCTTTTATCAGTCCACTGCTTGACGAGGGCCGCCCCACACCTGTGGTGCGTGGTGAGCACTATTTAACCACACCTCACCATGCTGGCCAGTGTGGGTTGAAGGTGTGATGCAAAAAACTTGGTACGCGTAGAAATGCATAACAGGTGAGTTTTGCTGCACTACCTCCTACTGCTGCTGCCTACCGACGTAGCCCTGCACGTTTGCACAACGGTGGTCGCCCATCCCAGCACTATCCAGGCTCGAGCCCTGCTTATCTTCATAGATCAAGATCCGGCGCATTCCCGGGTGATTGGCTCATTCATAAACCGACGCCTCCAAACCTGTGTTCTCGTGACCGGACTTTGACGCACGCTCACACGGACACTCGAAAAAGCCGTTGCCACAGACACCGCCCAGCGGTTGGTGTCCGTGTGTTGTGCCCCGTGGCCCACTCGTGGCCCACACTCACAGTCGGCCTCGATGAGCCCGCGAATCGACTTGCTGATTTCCCGAGCCTCGGCCGCCAGGCCCAGGCAGCTGGCGGTGCCGTTCCGCACTCCGCGCGACACCACGGGGGACAGGTGATGCGCCCCCACCGTCTCGCCTCTCGTCAGCCTGCACACATGCACACGAAAAAATAATATTCCCCCGTATAGACTGAACAGACTGTTGGGGCAAGTCTTGTTAGCAAGCACCTATGACAGCCCGCACACGGCACATGAGGGCGAGGGTGGCCAGCACCACGCCCCGGCTGCCTTTGTCTCGCCAGTGGTGATGTTTACACACCATACCAAGTACTCATTCGAGGCTGAGTCGACCTAGGGGAGGCCCAGGACCGGTTCAGATAATTATCGAACTCGGGGCGCCGGGCATCGTAGCGCAGCGTAGCGCTAACCGCTACACTGCCGCTCCCCACACATGCCCACTCCCTCCCGCAGGAATGGCTGGACTCTGTTGGGGGTGTCTACTGTGAAAGAACAAACACCGGCGCAGATTGGCACCGCGCCGGATGGGGTGGTGTGGCCAGCGCCACGCCAGGCAAAGCTCCCGTCAAGATGCGTTTGAAGGCGGCATCCCTACAAGAGACTCTTGAGGCTGGCTTCGCGCCTCCCGCGATGTGTCTGAACACCTATTCGTCTATTTCACGAAACACGTGCAGTGTTACAAATTGCATTGTTAAGGATGCGTCAATTGGAGGGGACGGCCCGGAACGAGTTCAGGTGTTGGCCACTGGCCGGTAATCTAACTTGGGTCACCAGGTGCATAGCACAGGTGTGCTAACCACGACGCAACTTGCTCCCCATGTACGCGCGCATGTAATGGTGATACAAAACAAACAAGAGGGACATTATAAATGGCACACGAAACAAATGAGGCTCTTGAATAAAATGGTGAACCTGAATGGAGACAATACAATGGGGAGGAGGGTGCATGACGACAATTCCTCTGGTCGATGACGAGATGCGCCCTCCGACTGCACTGTGTGTGTGTGCGTGCGTGGATACTCACGCCAGCTGTCCTTGCGCCGGGACCAGACTGGACAGGACCTCCTGCACCGTCTGACGTGCAGGGAGAATCCACACACAGCAGCCCATGGCATGCACACACACACACACAAAGACAAAAATCCCCCATATAGGCTTAACGGTCTGTTGGGGCAAGTGCTGTTCGCGAGCACTTCTATGAAGGCCAAAACGACACAAGTGGGTGGCCAGCACCGCACCCAGCCGGATTCGTCTCCCCGGTGCTTATGTTTACACACCAGGTACTCAGTTAAGGCTGAGTCGATCTAGGTGAAGCCCAATACCAGTTCAGATAAACGTCACTGGTGTTGGCCGTGAGCAGGAATCGAACTCGGGTAGCCGGCAGTTCGAAGGCCAGTGCCGAGTTGCTGCTCCTCACTGCGCACGCCGGCACACAATCACGCGGTCGCTCACCCACGGCACTCGCTCACATTCTCTCTCGCACACCAAGAGGGAGGCCAAGGCTTCCTCACGTGACAAACAAAGACGAAGATCCCCCGTGCAGCCTTAACACGCTGTCGGGGCAAGTGCTGTTAGCGAGCACCTATGAAGGTCGGTACGGCACACGACGGGATGGGTGGCCAGCACCAGCATGAATGGAACTCGGGTCGCAGGGTTCGTAGCGTACGCACACACATGTGCACACGCGTACGCACACACGTGTGCACACGCGTGCGTGCACGAGGCCGCCGAGGTATTTTGGCGAGCTGCAGGGTCACCTCCACGAACTGCAGCAGCTTGTCGGTGGAGACCTCGAAGGTTTTCCTCGTCATCTCGGACTTGCGCAGCTGGCAGTCGAGCACGGCGATTCTCTTCCTCAGCTCCAGCACCTCGTCCTGCACGCGTCGAGCAGCGGAGAGAGCACGCGTCCAGATCGTTCGGTGTCGCTGCGATGCGCGAGAGCGACGGCAACAACCGCCCCACGCGTAGCGTCGGTACAAATTTGCCAAATGTAACAAAAATATATCGATTTTTTTTAAAATATAGTGCCTGCAAATTATTCGACTGCAATATTACCATAGCAATCATCGCTACCGGAAAAACATGACGTGACAAGACCCTCCTGAAAAGAGTCATGAGATATACGCTCCAAGCCTGGGGTGTTTCATTCAGACACTGTCTTCCCGACAGACCTGTTCTTCACCTGAGGACGGCTGCTTGCGTTGTGGTCGAAACGTCGTGAGATTTATTTTATTATGTTTTATTTGTATTCTTTTATTATTTCCCTTCTACGTGACTTTACCGAAAGAACCAGGAAGAAGAGTCATGAGACTCCGCGAGGCTTTCCTCGCTCTCTCTGTCTCTCGTGCCGCTCGCGCCGCCGCACCTTGGCGGCCTCCTTGCGCTCGAGGTCGATGAGCTGGCCCTTGACGTCGGACAGCTCGATCTCCAGGAGGCGCACCACCTCCTCGTAGTCCTGCTCCATGCTGTGCGCCTGCCGCGTCGCCACCTCCGCCAGGTGCACGCGGTTCCGCAGCGCGCGGCTCTCCTCCAGCGCCACCTGCGCCTCCTGCGAGGGGCGGACACGGACCAGCGGGAGCGCGTTCGCGGCTCGTCGATTCGAATCCGGCAGGCCGCCCTGGGTAATGCTGCGGGCGAATTAATGGTGAAATACGCGCGCCCCCCGCACGCCCCCCCGTCTGTCTCTCGGTCGACGTTAAGAAGCCACGTGACGACATTCGAAGAGCAGGCCACTGTGAGCAGGCGTCGCACACCAAATCTGCTCGCAAACTACTGGACAGCTATGAAAAAGAGCTTCGTGGCTCATCGGATTCCTCGAGTCTAAATAAAGATTCTGATTCTGATTGGGAAACGCACCGCAGCAATCGTCGCCTCCGACCATGAAACATTTAGCAGGAACAAAAATACTCTGCAACAGCAAACATGTGACTGCTGCTAGTGCTGGTTGGCCCAGTAGGGGGCACAGGTGGTGCATCGGCCAGTCATCTCGGTCAGTCGACCCGTGGCACCTGGGTCTGCCCCGTGACCTCCTGCCGGCGGGCATTCGACACTTCACGTGGCCTCAACGTGCACGTAGCCTGGCACAAGCGTCGTGGTGACGTCGCCGCCGCTTAGTGGCGAATGGCGCTTGTTGCTGGTGCGAAGGACCGTGGCGGCGCCGTGTGTTGATATCACTCCGACTCCGCGGGGATTTCACGGTGGCCCTCACCTGCTTTGCCTTCTGCAGCTCCTCGTGCAGATCCTTGCTCGCGTGCTCGACCTCACTCAGCCGGGCCTGTTGAACGCGCGAGCCCCGGTCAGCACAACGCGTACGCGTAACCACCGGCCGCACCAGCGGACGACTCAGACTGGGCCATGATGGGTTCAGTGATGACGTCATCTTGCTCTATTTAACACCGGAAGCACCTATTTAACACTATTGTGGAAAATCGCCCCATGATGCTGGATGTAATTACCAGCGAAACGTCGTATTCAAGTTGTAAATGTTGTGGATTTACTCTCCCACATACCGGTGAGCTCAAGTAGTAACTCATTGGCGCGCTGTTTACGTGACAAACCCCTTACTGGCTGTGTCGGGTGGTGGAGGGTTACGACACGTTGACACTTACACGATCTAACCCAAAAACCTATATTATGAGTGGCAAGATGTTAACTACCTCGCCTGGTATATAGAAGATCGTGGGTTTGATCCCGACCCTTACGCCGGTATATTTGGAGTTTGCGTGTCTCTCTCTCCCCGTGGTGCCGTTGATTTTTCTTCCGGTACTCCGGTTTTTCCCTCCACAGTTTAGAATCGACGTGCGTTGAGGTTATTTGGCTGTTGCTATAAATTTCCACGTGACGATAGGCCACTTCGTTGGGCTATCATTTGTGATAAAAGAGCTATACGAGTCTCAGTGGGCCTTGCCTGGTAAAATAAAATAAATACTTTCATATATTTTTTAATGTTTTTGTTGTGGTAGCCAAGCAAGCTCGGTGCAACGCGTCAATCGTTCCTGGGGAAGGGTACAGAAAACCCGGGGTGGGGGGAGAGGAGGGAGGGGGCGAAGAGGGGTGGGGTAAACCATCATTCTAAGAGGAGATGGGTGTGGGGAGGGGGGTGGAAAAATGAACACGACACAATCCGTACAACAAACACGCAGCTTGTTGTACGGATCGTATCGACTGATCGCGCCCGGCCCGGTCGCGCCTGCTCCGAGCCAGCGAAGGGGGCTCACCGACCGAGCCCACGAGGGAGCTCTCACCTTGAGGCTGTGGTTCTCGAAGAGAGCTTCATCCCTCTCCCTCCTGAGGCGCTCCGCGTCCCCATCGTCGCTGCCCAAGCCCTGCGCGCGCGCGCGCGCACAGACAACGGAGGTAAAAGGTCACCCGTAGACTGTTTGGGGGGGCAAAGCGCCGTCATAGCGAGCAACCCGTTGACAAGCATGTGGTTAAACGCACGTGCACAAAGACAAAGGTCACACACGTGTGACCTCGGCACACTGCTGCGGCCAAGTGCTGCTTAGCGAGCACCTACTGGCGAACGTGTGCACACGTGCGCGGGCATCATGCAACTTTAGAAACGTACGTACAAGCAAAGACACACACACGGAAAACAAAAAGTGAACTTCATAATGCGTCTAAATGCAACTGCATCTCACAAGGCTTTAAAATGGGAGAACATGCACAGAGGTAACTGAACAAGAGTGATATCGTTTTAGGATCTATTTATTTTTCTGAAAGGGGATAAAACGCGTGGTGGAAAACTACAGGGCAGAGATGAGGGTATTTGTAAATACGAGCAATAAAGGACACCTCAGAGAGACGGAGACTCAGGTCACAGACAGAGGAGGAGAGGAAGGCCTTGAGTCTAGAGCTTGCACAGGGAGAAGGAATTGGCAGCGAGGCCGGTGGAGAGGGCAGGCAATTGCAGACAGCAGGGTCACCCACATATGCACGTTCAAAAACATATACTCGACTTCTATGCATTTTCCGTAAACAAAAATTAACTGTAAACGTCTCTGTCTAGTCTGCGGCAGGTTGCAAAGGCGTATGAAGCGCCGATAGACCAATCACCACACCAGCTGCTCCCTCTGGGTACGCAGGTGTTCGGCCAATCAAGATTGTTGGTCAATTTTCAACCCTTCGACTGCTGGATGAAGGCCTCCCCACATTCCTGGCAATTATGAAGGTTGATAATTGTTTTTTTACCCTTTTATCTGGCAACAAAACTGACACCTTTTTTACGAGGAGTCATGTTTGCATAGACCACAATACCTGCAGTCATAATGCAAACAAAAAACATAACTCTGATAATGTTTGTCGCGTAAATGAAACGTTGGTACGTACTGGGCACCACCCTACAGGTCTTTTGGTGGGGGGAGGGGGGATGGGGTTCGTGTGACGGTGACGCGACAACACGCGGAGCAAGCGATCGTCCCGGTGACGAGCGCCGCTCGCCCGTCGTGCGGTTCTGACCCGGCCGAGCGGGGAGAGCGGCTCCAGCAGGGCGGCCAGCTCGCTCGTGCCGGCCAGCACCGCGCCCTGATCCGGCCCCATCTCCTCCAGCTGCAGCCGGAACACCTGGCGAGCTGCCCGCACAAAGTCTGCGACCAAAGACAAAGACCCCCCCCCCCCCCCGTATAGCCTTAACAGACTGTTGGGGCAAGTGCTGTTAGCGAACACCTAATGAAGGCCGGCACTGCACACGAGGCGGGGGTGGGTGGCCGGCACCACGCCCGACCGTCTTTGTCTCCCCAGTGGTGATGTTTACACATCTCACCAGGTACTCATTTGAGACCGATTCTACCTATGGGAGGCCCAGGGCCAGTTCCGATAATCGTCACTGGTTTAGACTGTGAGCGGGAGTCGAACTGTGGTCCCCCGGGTTCGTAGTGCAGAGCAGCACACTACCGGTACCCGCACCTCCGATTAGCACGGTTGGCTCCGTACGGTGCGTTACAAGTTCAACACATCTTCTTGGTTCTTTCGTCTGAATGACGCTGTCTCCCCGACAGACCTGGTCTTCACCTGAGGACGGCTGCTTGCGTTGTGGCCGAAACGTCGTGAGAATTATTTTATTATGTTTTCTTTTTATTATTTTATTATTTCCCTTCTACGTGACTTTACCGAAAGAACCAAGAAGATGAATCCCTGCAGTCACGAAAGCTTTAAATCGAAATTTAAGTTCAACACACTTACATACCCACACATTGATATGCACAGATGCAGCCTGGGAGTGGGCTCCAGACTGGGAGGGGAGCGAGCTTCTCACCTCCGTACTTGACCGTTCCGCGCGCATCCACTTGCAGAGCTTCGCGGAGTGCCTCCTGCTGCTCTTCTCGCGCCTCCACGCCCAGATAGCGCAGCGCCTGACACCGCAAGACGGCACCGCACGTCACCACACCACGCCATCACTCGATCACCAGCGGGGCCAGGCAGCGCACACGCACGTCTCGAGCCAGTTAACAAAGCAGCTCATCTTGTCAAGGAGCATCGACCATGATCACGCGAACTCCGGTCATCCTCGCAGTGGCTTTTGGCTGGTCATCGAACAAAGACGGTTACTCCATCGCACGCTTTTAGGTGCACCTCTGCGGCCATCTGGAATGCTCTTCCTTCCCATATTGGAAGCCACTGGAGCAATGCACTGTTAAATCTTTATTAAAAACGTATTTCTTTAGAACTGCTTTTATGGTTAGTTTTGTATCCTTCCCCTACCCCACTGGTTACCACAGTTGGCTATGTACGGTGCAAAAGAAGTTCCACATCCATACAGCACAACGATAAAGACCCCCCGTATAGCCTTAACAGACTATTGGAGCAAGTGCTCTTAGCGAGCACCTATGAAGGCTGGCACAACACACTAGGGGGTTGGTGGCCAACACTGCGCCCGACTACCTTTGTCTCCCCAGTGGCGATGTTTTGAAACACCCGCACCAGGTACTTAATTTTGAGTCTGAGTGGACCTAGAGGAGGCCCAGGACAGGTTCAGATAATCGCCACAGGTGTCTACCGTGAACGGGAATCGAACTCGGGGCGCCGGGTTCGTACCGCAGCACGCTAACCGCTACACTACCGCTCGCCGTGCACACAAACCCACACACGCACACAGAAGAGAACAGACAGACACAGCATGCAGCACACTTACAGAGCTACACTGGACGAGAGTTAGGGCCAATAGCTCTGGAATCTCACACGCCCAGGTAGGACACACGCGAGCGGCCGATTTGTTTTGTCTGCCAGGACCCGTGGGGACCCCTCTCTCACCAGCTCCAGCTTGTCCACCTTGAGCCGCACGTGTGGATCCAGCGACAGCTTCCTGCTCAAGAGCCGCCCCCCTGTGACACAAACGGGCGATCGTTCGTCTCTCCGGAGAACACGTCAACAGAGGTGGCCACATTGGCTCAGCCTACAATGAGTAGTACCCGGTGCGGGTGTGTTTTAACAAGTCAGCACTGGCGAGACAAAGGCAGCCGGGCGTGAGTGCTTGGCCACACCGTCCCCTGGTGTGCCGTGACAACCGCAACAGGTGCTCGGTAACAGGAGTTGCCACAGCACCACGTGATGTGTCTTTTTCTTCATGAATGCTATACCTGCGTGTGTGGACCCTGCCGAGTTGATGACTGGTATGGGCGCCAAGCCTTGCCGAGATTTTCCCTGCAACGACACAACGACGTGACAGTCATTCCACAGCTTATTCTAAACTCTGATGGAACCCTGAAGCGAGGTGGTGACAACATCGTGACGGATTTATGAACAAAACCATCAGTAACGCCACTTGTTAAGCAAGGGTCTGTGGACCACAGACAGAACTGGAAACATTCCAAACCCACATGAGCTCTGGTTTACAGGCTCTACACTTTTTTTTTTACGGAGTTAAGGAAAATGTCACGTGCCTTTGTTTTGGTACTTTTTTATGTCATAAAAAAAAATCCTGTATGTGGCTCTCAGGAATCTGTTCAACCAGTAGTACTAGTCGATAGTAGCTGGCAAGCAGTGAATCATTGGGCTGCACCTGCCTGGGCTTGCACCTGGTGAGGCTGCACCTGGCTAGGCTGCACGATGCCTGCGCTGCACCTGTTAGGGCTGCACCTGTTAGGGCTGCACCTGTTAGGGCTGCACTTGCCTGGGCTGCACCTGGTGAGGCTGCCCATGGCTAGGCTGCACCTGCCTGGGCTTGCACCTGGTGAGGCTGCACCTGGCTAGGCTGCACGATGCCTGCGCTGCATCTGTTAGGACTGCACTTGCCTGGGCTGCACCTGGCAAGGCTGCACATGGCTAGGCTGCACCTGCCTGTGCTGTACCTGCTTGGGCTGCGTGCTGGGGATGCCGGGCTGCGAGGAGTAGAGCGCCACGCTGTGGAGGGCGCTCGAGTACGGGGGGCCCTTCCCTCGGATGAACGCGATCTCCACGCCGGCGTCCGTGCTGCATGGCGCACAGGGCGACACATGGGGGAAGAGGATGGGGTCTCCAATGGTGCCAACGTCTCCACGCCCGGAGCCGTCTCGGCTCCCCGGTTTTTTATCCGAGTGCCGCGTGCAGCTCACCGAAGCTTGGTGCGAGTCAGCAGCCCCTTGGCGTCTTCGTGAGTGATGCCCACGAGCGACTCCTTGTTGATGGCCACGAGCTGATCCCCTGGTCTCATGCGCCCGTCCTGCGGGCAGGACACCACCGGCACGCTGATGCCGAGTCCACGCTGATGCTCAGTCTAATCTGCCCTTCTTACAGAGTCACCACCGGTTGCACCCAGCAATTCACAACGCTGGTCCCCTGTTCTCACATGCCCATTCTGGAGGGACAATAGCCGGCGGTCGTGATGACTCGGGTGGACACCACAAGAGGGAACGCGCCTTAGAGGACATCCATCGCGGAGATCGAGTGATGAGATCTGCTCATGCGCGCTGGAGCTGGATGGATTGTTGCATCATGCGGCCGTGAGAGATGGCCGATGGCTTGTGGAGGCCTTCATCTCACAGTCGATAAAATCACGACTGATGACGACAACGATAAAAGTAGAGAACTTTGTGCGCTATTTCTGGAGGGTGTACAGGATCGCCGTGCCTCTCGGCGACGTGGTGTTGGCGAGAGCACAGCGGGCGCGGCACAATGAGCGCGGCACAACGAGCGTACCACAACAACGGGGGCGGCACAACGAGCGTGACGGACCTTGTGGCAGTCGCCGCCCGGCAGCACCTCCTGCACGTACACCATGGGCCCGTCGGGGCGGTTCGTGCCGCCCATGAGGGTGATGCCCAGGCCCGAGGTCCTGACCAGGGAGACCACCTGGATGGCGCCGCTCTCACTCTGTGGGCTGCGGGAAAACGAACCCCCCGCTGCGATTTTAGAGTGGCATCTCAGGGCCCAGCGATCAAAGTGTGAGCTGCGCGGCCCCGGTATCCGCGCAGCCCCGGTATGCGAACATGCTCCACGCAAACCTGTCAGCAAAACGTGCCGCGTACGTCGTCTGATATGTATAATAGGGGACTGGTTCGGGCAATGGTCCTTCTACTTGTGTATTTTTTTACCCATATGTTTTACCCATAATGCAATGTGCCAGCAAAAATTCTAAGATTTTACATTTCAAAACAAAGTGATGAAAAAAATAAGAATAGGGTTTAACCCCTTCTAGCAATAAAACAGGTGTTAAGATGCTCAAACACCGAATAGATGCCGTTTGCAAGGCATCAAGTCTGCATTGACTGCACATACTTGTGGCAAAACATGCACACAAACATGCTCTGTGTGTTCGCCTTTTGGCGTTCTCTGGTCAAACACTGGTTAGACAAGGCCATAAAGAAGGCTGTCTCTAGTGTAGGTCAATCAATTTCAAAGACAATGCCCATATATTATCAGAGATGAGCTGAGACTGCGTGCGTGCGAGTCCACATTTCATGAAACGCATCTTACATTTTTAATGGGGAACCCTAAAACCAACGCAGTGAGAGACTTGTTTTGAGACCCGTTTCGCAGACCCTGATGAGAATCAACGAGGTGTGGCGATCACTTGCGTCTGCGCGCGCGCGTGTGTGTGTGTGGGAAGCGGTGGCGCAGCGATTAGCGTCCTGCACTATGAACCCGGCGACCCAAGTTCGATTCCCGGACCTGGGCGTCCCCTATGTCGACTCAGCCTCAAGTTAGTACTTGGTACGAAACGTAAACATCGCCACGAGGAGACAAAGGTGGCCGGGCGTGGTGCTGGCCACCCACCCTCTCGTGTGCCGTGCAGGCCTTCATCGGTGCTCGCGAACAGCACTTGCCCCCCCAGTCTATTAAGGCTACACGGGGGATCTTAGTTTTTTCTTCTTGGTTCTTTCGGTAAAGTCACGTAGAAGGGAAATAATAAAATAATAAAAATACAACATAATAAAATAATTCTCACGACGTTTCGGCCACAACGCAAGCAGCCGTCCTCAGGTGAAGAACAGGTCTGTCGGAAAAAGGACAGTGTCTTTCTAACAGACCTGTTCTTCCCTTCTACGTGACTTTACCGAAAGAACCAAGAAGATGAATCCCTGCAGTCACGAAAGCTTTAAATCGAAAAAAAATCTTTGTTTTTGTTTGTTGCGTGGGCACCTGCTGGGCGTGGTGGCTCGGGAGTCGCGCGAGGCCGGGAACGCTCCCGAGGTGTGGCTCAGGCTGTCCTTGGGGCTGAGCAGGGGACTCGGGGATCGGGACGACGAAGCCGACGAGGTGCTGTCCAGGAACTTTCCTGCACAGTGGAGGGGCGGGGGCGGCAGCAGCACGTGACCACATCGTCATCATCATCATCATTATCACTATGAGACCTCCTTTACCAGTGGAAATATATAGTAATAGGTTTTAACTGTTTTTGAGTTGTACGCCTTTTGGCGTCATCTGGTCCAACACCAATGGAGACTGGGCTCTAAGAAAAGCTGTCTCGGGTGTGGACCAATCAACTTCAAGGACAGTGCATATCATTATCATTATCAGAGTTGTTTCTTTTTGTTTGCATTTTTGACTGCTTGTGTTGTGGTTATTGCAAACACGATCCCTTGTATAAAGGTGTCAGTTTTTTGTACCAGTTGAAAGGGTAAAAACCTATTACTATATCATCATCATCGTCACGATCTATGGGCAGATAGAACCTGTAGGTGTCCACTGGACATTTCGTCATTTGTTTCCACTTTGTGCTAATATGCTCATGCCATGCCACATCTTTCTGGCACCAATCGCTTGTGAATTTATCATCGTCAAGTCATTCTCTGTGAGGTCTTCCTCTCTTTCCGGTTCCATCCATTTTTCCGAACAACAACAACACACTTTTAATGTCCATCCTACACGTGTTCAATTAGTGCCGGTTTCCTTCTCATCACTGCCCGCATCAGGTCCCACAACCAACAATCAAATCTGTAACCGAAGAGGAAATCAGCCTCAATGGAATAACAGTGCAGGCCAGAAAACCACAAGTTTAAAACAACAACAACAACAACACACAAACGTGTGTGAAGAGCACACAGCCACTGTGCATTATGCAAACAACCGTCGGCAGTTCCTGGAGAAGTGCATTGTGGTCCTCTTTCCTTTAGTCACGATCACAATCAATTTGAGCAACTGTTACCAAAGGACATCAGCGGTGATAGACAACTGTGAACCGGTATTGTCTGCGCTGATGAGTCATAATGGGGACGAAGCCGGCAAAAACAGCTGCCTATCATTGAACCAGAGCTGCGGTCTGTCGGTCACGCCCGCTCAAATTTATTTTGATGGTGAGCCAAGAACAAGAACCACAATGCACTTCTTCAGGAAATGCATAATGCAACAGAGGGCTGTGTGTTTTAACGCGTTTTTGCCTGCTGTTTGAAACTTATTGCAATTAACACGGTGGCGTGAGTATCCACGCGCGCGTGTGTGTGTGTGTCCACGGGGAGCAGATAGCATGATGTGTTACAAACCCAGAGACCCAAGTTCGATCCCCGCTCACGACCAACACCAGTGATTATCCGACATCAAATGAGTACCTGGTGCGGTGTGTAAACATCGCCGCTAGGGAGACAAAGGCGAGCGGGCGTGGTGCTGGTCACCCACCCCCTCTTGTGCCGTGCCGGCCTTCATAGGTGCTCGCGAACAGCACTTGCCCCAACAGTCTGTTAAGGCTATACGAGGGGATCTTTGTCTTTGTTTGTGAAACCACGTGTGTATGTGCGCGTACGTGAGTGTGCAACCACGTGTGTGTGTATGTGCGTGCACGTACGTGTGTGTGCAACCACGTGTGTGTGTGTGTGCGTACGTGTGTGTGCAACCACGTGTGTGTGCAACCACGTGTGTGCGTGCACGTATGTGTGTGTGCAACCACGTGTGTGTGTGTGTGCGTACGTGTGTGTGCAACCACGTGTGTGTGCAACCACGTGTGTGTGTGCGCGTACGTGTGTGTGCAACCACGTGTGTGTGTGTGCGTACGTGTGTGTGCACGTACATGTGTATGTGTGTGTGCGTACGTGTGTGTGCAACCACGTGTGTGTGTGTGTGAAACCACGTGTGTATGTGTGTGTGCGTACGTGTGTGTGTGTGTGTCCAGGGAGAGGGAAGCAGGCGGGCACCTAACGTGGGCGTCGTCGGGGAGCTGTGTGCCGAGCTGGCGTCGCTGTTACTCGCGTACTTCTCCAGGAGCTCCGCAAACTCCCTCCTGGTCACAACAAGCAAGGGGATGTGCAGCGAGCGATCACACGCATGCCACACACCGTGTTTCTAGGGAACCACACTTCTGGTTCCTCGTGAATTTTTTTGCGCGTGTGGGAGGAGGAGGGATATTCCCAATTCTCCATCACTGACAAATGGGGTAACCCGCCAATTGTTATGCCTTCTTGGCCGTAGTTCCCCCAAGACGTTTAAGCTAAAAATCCAATTAACTTGACACACGGACACAAAGCTTGGACACTTTTGGTTGATATTTTACGGAGGATTTTTTCTGTGATAAGTCATTGAGCACTGGACTGCGGTTTTACATTGTCATGAGTAACAACAACGATGATAATTTTGACTTGCAGCTTGCCGTACGGTATTAACTCGCCAGCACCAACAATTGTCCAAGCTCTGCGGCCTTCTATATTAAGGTGTTATTGTCCAAATGATGAATGCTTGTATGCGGGAGTAAACCGGAGCGTCTTGGAGAAAACCAGAATCGGAATATTTACTTATACCGATGAGCTACAAAGCTATTTTTCACAGACGTCCAGTCGGGGCAGGTCAGAAAGCCACGCACGCGAGGGGGAAACACTCTCCCATACAGATGGAACAGGGTGGGATCCACATTTGCTCTGTATTTGCCTTCTCCTGGCAGGCCAGAGAGTTTCACAACATCCGTGCGATCCACCAACCCTCACCTCCGCAGTGCTGTAACTGCGGGCGTGCGCCAGCACCGCCAGCAACAGTGGTGAACAGACTGCGATCTCCAACTTGACATCCCATTCACTCATTAGCTCACACACAGACTCATGTCAAAGGACCAGAATTATACAGATTGAGGGGCTTACGAGAGACGCACAAAGGGACGTGATATAAAGGCCTTGCAGATTAGTCCTTGTAGGAAAGAGTCTGTGTGCAACATCATGGGTATGACCAGTGGCACCAGATAAGCAACTCAAGCGCACTGCGGTGCCACGCAGACGAACGGATTAATTCAATGAAGCTGGGCGGATCTTAATTATAGCGGGGGAACATCCAACACTCAGCGACCTGCGGGGACCCTCGGATGCTGCAAGGGTCTTCATTGTGCACGCAATTAAAATAAACGAAAATATTTTTATTTTTTATTTTTACCAGGTAAGCCCCACTGAGCTATGTAGCTCTTTTTCAGATGTGACCTGGCCACAAATGATAGCTCAACAAAGTGGCTTGTCACACGTGGACATTGATAGCAGCCATATACTGCAAATGCATGTTTCTAAATGTGGAGGGAAAAACCGGGGGACATGGAGAAAAATCAACGCGACCACGGGGAGAACTTTCAAACTCCAAATATGCAGGCATCAGCATCGGGATCGAACCCATAACCTCCTGTAAACCAGGCGAGGTACTTAACATCTCGCCACCGTGGGACCCCCCCAATGTATGCCAGTTTTCATTGTGGCCGAGCTCCGACAATTTGCAAAGGCATAGCAGCACGTTACTGAACGCAGACTAAGAGCAATTGCTGCCTCACTCGCAAGCGTTAGTCTTACCAAAGCCGACACAAGATACCTCGCTGAGCTAGAGTGCTTGACAATTATACAAATTATAATAAAAAAGCAGATTCAACTAGGCTTATAAAACTAAACAAAGATCCCTGTATTTCCTTTAACATAATTGGGGCAAGTGCCGTTTGTGAGCACCTGTGCAGCCCAGCATGGCACACAAGGGGGTGGGTGGTGAGCACCACGTCCAGTTGCATCTGTCTCTCCGGTGCCGATGTTCACGCATCACACCAGGTGCCATTTGTAAGGCTGAGTCGAGCTAGGGGAGGCCCATAATGGGTCCAAATATTTGCGACTGTTATTGGTCGTAAGCAGAAGCGAACTCGGGTCACCGTGTTCATAGCGCTCCAAGGAGCCCACGGGAGAGGAGGAGTGAGGAGGAGGTCGCACGGGGCGGAGAGAGCCGTCGCCACTCACCGAGCCTCATCGTCGCGAGAGATGAGCATCGACATGTGACTGCTGGCGGAGGCCAAGCGCAGGACGTCGACCGCCCTACGGCGACACACGCACAACGTCCCCGGCGGGATTCGTCACCAGCGCCGTCGCCCGTGACCATCAACACTGGCATCATCGTCACGATCAATACCATCATCATCATCACCAATTTTATCCGCATCGCATCGATAATCGTCATTATATAATCATCATCGTCGGTGTCACCATCATTTACTGATATCATCATCGCAGTAAAATATCTCAACAATAATATATCATCATCATCACCAATTTTATCCGCATTGCATCGATAATCGTCATTATATAATCATCATCGTCGGTGTCACCATCATTTACTGATATCATCATCGCAGTAAAAATATCTGAACAATAATATATCATCATCATCATCATCGCAGAAGTGTAATTTACAATGTAAACAATATAAGCGGCTTTGCATCATTATACCATAGAGTTGCACATTTTTTTTATCAGAGCCATTAATGCCTGCAGTAAATTGAGATCTTTCTCTGAGAATGCCAACAAAGACAAAACGAGGCTCTGCTCGAATCAATTTAGGATTATATTTCACTAAAGAGAATTGTCAACGCACATTATAAATGAAGGATTATGTTTATTTAACACCCCCTCCCCTAACAGTATTTGCCCAAACGAAGTCTGTTAATGCTATATGGGGGATTTTGTCTTTGTCTAAGCGTGCAGTGTTTGTGTGTCCGCTATGTTTGCTACGTGTGTACTGTGTAGGGGCGTGTGAGTTTTGGGAGCGGCGGTGTAGTGGTTGGCGCACTGCGAACGAAACCGGTGGCCCAGGTTCGATATCCGCTCAGAAGTACTGTACAACACAGCATATGACACCTGTTATACACGGCAGTAGCCCATTGGGGAGTCACGTTGGTGAGATGATGACGACCTCGCCTGGTATGCAGAAGCTCATGGGTTTGATCTCGACCCTGACGCCTGCTGTACATTTGATGTTTGCGTGTCTCTCTCCCCGTGATCGCGTTGATTTTTCTCCGGGTCCTCCAGTTTTTCCCTCCATATTTAGTAACATGCGTTTAAGATTATTTAGCTGCTATCAATTTCCACGCGATAAGCCACTTCTTTGAGCTATCATTTGTGGCCAGGTCACTTCTGAAAAAGATCTATATAGCTAAGTGGGTCTCACCTGGCAAAATACAAAAAATGTGTTTACATTTTTTGGAGTTTTATAATTCACAGAACACTCTCCATGGTCACCCCTTCCTTTAGCTTTCGCGATCTGGAGAGGGCAGGGCACTCTCTGTGTGATTTGGTCGCGGGAAAACGGAGTTGGCTACTTTGCGATGCAAACACGCGCGGCGAGCGAGCGAGCGAGCGAGCGCAGGCGCCGGACGACGCTGCGTCGTTACCGGCGGGAGGAGGTCTCCCTACCTGTCATTAGTCACTCCCAGCAGACTCTCCCCGTTCACCTCCAAGATCTGGTCACCTGGCCTCAGCCGCCCTGTGTCGGAGCAGAGGCACCACCACGCAGACGTCACACGCAGCGTTCTCCCTTCACACTCGCACTCACGCTGAGGCTTTGTTTCAGCTGGCAAGGCCCCAACGAGCTAAGCTGCTCTGCTACGAGGAAAACCACAGCCCAAGACCGTCTGTCGGCAGTGGCGGCAGGCGCAGGACACCGTAGTTTTATAAAGTTGCGTAGAGACTCGTCGAGTTATGTACAGATCCACTGAGTTATATCGAGTTGCGTAGAGACTCGGAGCACAGCACAGGACCGTCAACAGTGACAGCAGTTACAGGACAATGCAGGGTGGAGGGAATGTGCAAACTCACAAGAGCAAAAAAACAACAACAACAACAACAACACATTATTTACATGAAACCCACTCCAGAACTTCCTACAAACAGGATAAACGATAAACTGCTTAAAAACGGTGAAAAAAACAACAACGACAACAATCACAACAATAACCAATCAATAACAGTGTCAAAAATCACGTGACGGATGTGCGTAAAAAAACCACAGATACAGCCCCACACATAATGGAGCTTAGTGACAGCATTCGCAGTTCTATTATTAGTTAGTTAGTTTTGCAGCATTCACACATTCTCAAACCGGACCTTGAAGGTGCCCTCTGTTACTTTGCGACTTGGGTCTCATTCTCCACCTGTTGCCGCGTTTGCCACGGCCATTGCGGGCGAACTACTCGAGTTATCATCCAGGTAAAGCGCTTTTATTTTATTTTTAAATCCTTTATATTAAGTTCACTTGCTTGCTTGCTTACGACCGTGCAAATCTTTCGGTCGTTTTTTAACCCACTTCCCGTGATCCAATCGAGCTGACATTTTCCACACAGACTCGTTGTGCATGACAATTAATGTTCGTGAAATTTTTTTCCCAAAATGTTACACTTTTTAGGAAAAAAATATTATATTTAATTACCAATTGCTTAATGCTGCCATGCAATCATCTGACCCATAGGTGGCAGCCATCTCAAGCCAGAGGACGAGAGGACTCTAGCCGCCACGCATATAAAGGATTTATAGTGAAAAACTTTGTTTTTACGGGTTATCTTATATGTCAACGTCAGTTGGGCTTGCATTCGTGCCACAGCCTGAATTCTTTGGGCTCATTTTGCTTTGTGGACGAGCCTAAAATTCCACGTCACAATCAACAATGATCCAGGTGGTCGGAACATTCAACATTTAATTCAACCTCAATGAACTATTTTCATTCCATCAGCAACGTGGTCTACACCCTTTAAACGGAAATATTTTCTGTGAAAGACCTACGCAACTCGTGCGTTAGCGCACGGAACTCGGGAGAGTCACAGACGCGTCACCTTTTCAGCAATGCAAGTTGCCCATCAACTCAAATTCTGGGACCAATCAGGCCAACTCTGATCAACTCGAGTCGAGTTGGAATAATTAAATTTCGTGCTGTGCCAGCAAAATCCAGTCCCAAAGTGGCCGTGGAAATGGGGCACGAATCGACGCTACAGAACTCCACAGCGCAGTCGGGACTCCTGCCTCTCTGGCCTCTCGATGTGCCATGAAGAAGGTGGGTCATTGCCCGAAACATCCCCGATGACACACTTTCTTATTTATTTTGGGGTCAGTTGGTCACTGACGAATGTGTCGAGTTCTTTCAGCGCAGCGCTGCCGACGCAAGGTGTCACCGACGAATACGCGCCGCAGTGAGTGCCAGCGACAGGAGGTACCGTCGAGGGCCGCCATCCCCCCGGGCAGCACGCGTTTCACGTAAACACCAAACTCCTCTCCGGATTCGCGCACTCCGCCGATCACCTTCACTCCTGCGCAACAACACGACAGCCACGCCGGCGTTAAACCCCCATCCCTCCCCCACAGCTTGCCGACCGCTCCACATTCAAATGGGCGCACAGTCGCAGACCGGAACAAAGCACCAAGTAGCTCCCACTCAGAAGGCTTTATCCAATTCAGTTTCACGGCGACCATCACCAGCGTTCAATCCATCCACGGATGGATGAAATCGCCCCCAAGCCATCGCCATGCTTGAAGGTCTTCCGATGCGACGCTCCGTCTAGAGGCCTGTGCACCAGCTGATTTCATCGCTCCATCTCCGAGGTGGACGTAGTCATCTGCGGTGTGCGGCCTCCTTCGTTAAAGAGTCTCGACGACCAGAACAATTTTATAGAACGTATTTTACTATTGTGTTTTCCAATAAATTTTGAACTTTCTGCAATATAAACTAAAAACAGTTTTTTCTTGTTGTAATTTACCAGATATGGCCCACTGAGCTATGTAGCTCTTTTTAAAAAACGACCTGGCTATCATAAATGATAGCTGAACGAGGTGGCTTATCACGTGGAAAGTTACAGCAGGCAAATACTCTTAAACGCTTGTTGATAAATACGGAGGGAAAAACCGGAGGACCCAGAGAAGAATTCACGTGACCATTGGGAGAACATGCAAATATAAAAGTATTTTCAGGGTCGGGATAGAACCCACGACCTCCTGCTAACGAGGCGAGGGAGTTAAAATCGCGGCACCGCAGCGCCCCAAAACAATCTCTTAAGTCTTATTGAGCCGCAAGGGAGGGAGAGTATTTGCTAATGTGGGTACAGGTGCCCTGTTCGCACGAATACAAACTTCCTCATAAGCACAGTCTGGCTTTCAGGTCTCTCGGAGCTTAAGCAAGCCGTGAACTTCTGACTTCACTCTGCCACTGCACCACTTTGCCTGCCAGGCCCCAGTCTCACAGAGATTGTCCTAAGCAGATTTATTGAGCGACTTTGTAATTAACAACAATGCGCATCTGGTGGGTAATATCTCCCCTCCCCCCCCATCACAATCAAGGCTAACCGAGCTTAGCCTGAAACACCACTCGCATTGTGGTGCTCATGAGTGTCTCATCGAAACTAAACTACAAAACTCAACTATTGTTTTTTTATGTTACCAGGTAAGGCCCACTGAGCTATAGAGCTTTTGTTCAGAAGCGACCTGGCCACAAATGATATCTCCACAAGGTGACTTAAAATGTTAACTACCTCGCCTGATACACAGGAGATCGTGGATTCGATCCCAACCCTGACAGCCTGCTGTATATTTGGAGTTTGCGTGTCTCTCTCCCCCGTGGTCGCGTGGATTTTTCTCCGAGACCTCCGGTTTTCCCCTCCACATTTAAAAACGTGCGTTTAAGAATATTTGCTGCGATACATTTCCACGTGATTTGCCACTTGGCTCAACTATCAATTGTGGCCAGGTCGCTTCTGAAAAAGAGATATAAAGTTCAGTGGGGCTTACCTGGTAGAAAGAGTTTTGGGTTTTCTTAAGATAGGCTACTGAGGCGGTGCAGGAAACACAATGGCCTCGTGCAGAGCATATCACAGAGCCAGTGATGGACATCCTGGCTAAATATCAACTCTTGCTTAAGCGCCACACCAAACCCCGTTGTAATGGGACTTAAGCTATAATAAACACGATTTAACTCCGCTCGGGTGATGTCACCACACACTGCACCGACCGCTCCCACGCCTTCCATGCGGGTCGTTCAGTTTTGTCTCCGTACAGCGGTTTGTCAATCCATTGCTGGATGTAGGCGTCTCGATGGTGTAAGGGTTGTTCAGCCATACTTCACCACGCTGGCCAGTGCGGACTGATGGAGGGCGTTCCCCACAACCGGTCCGAAATATTACTCACCGCTGATGTCAGCCGTGGTCGGGAATAAATGGCGGGCGTCCGTGTTGACGACGCGACGCGTTAACCACCCCACCACCACTCTCCCCCATTTCATTACTTGGCCTTATTACTGCAAAGGATTTGTTCACACTACACGGCTGACATCATGATCTATCCACTGCTGGAAGAAGGCCACCTCGCACGTTTTTGCGAACAAAAATCCGTACAGATCCTGCACACACGCCAATTTCATCGCTCCATCTCCCTTGCCACTGACACTGGTCTCAACCAAGGGACATCATTCCCCCCAGCGATGTGTCCGACCCAAGCCCACTTCGTTTTCTTTGCGGTCAATGTGATCTATCTAGCTTGTACATGTTCTCTAAGAGTTCCTGTACCTCGAGGCTAAGGGAATGAAGAAAGCCCAATAGACAGACAAGCACTCTGAACACTGTGAGCCAAGCACTGCAATGATTAGCACGGTCGGTTCCGTACGGTGCGAAAGAAGTTCAACATGCATACGTGCACTGCAGTGGTCAATTGCGGATGGAACAAAGGCGCAGACCAAGCACTCAGCATCTGAATATACTGCTGCTGGCATCAATCACATCTGTAAATGATGAGAAAAACCTAACATACCCCGAAAACTAGCGCACGCCGGAAAAACGGTTCTTTCGGTAAAGTCACGCAGAAATAAAATAAATAATAGAATACGACGTTTCGATTGCAACACAAGCAACCGTCATGAATGAATGAGAAAACAAGTGGAGTGGGAAGCGAGTGGGAAGCACGCTCGAAGTGAGTGGGAAGCAAGTGGGAAGCGAGTGGGAAGCACGCTGCTTCCCACTCGCTTCCCACTCGCTTCCGGCGTGCTTCCCACATGCTCCCCACTCACTTCCCACTCGCTTCCCACTCGCTTCTCGCTTCCCACTCGCTTCCCGCGTGCTTCCCGCGTGCTCCCCACTCCACTTGTTTTCTCATTCATTTATACCTGGTGATGGCTGCTTGTGTTGCAATCGAAACGCCGTATTCTATTATTTCTTTTCTTTTCTTTCTACGTGACTTTACCGAAAGAACCAGAGTCATTACTGCAGTCACGAAAGCTTCAAATCTAGTTTGAAGTTTCAACAAACACACGGCAGAAACGTGAAAAAAAAGCACCCAGCCTTTTTTGTAACGATGCAAAAAAAAAACAACCCCATCGCAGGAGTTCCTGACGGAGTGGATTGTGGCCGTCGTCAACCAACACCGCAGGGAACACTGGCGGAGAGCGTGAGCATCACACTGCACGTTCCGTGACACGCGGCGAGAGCGCAGCGAGCGTTCCCAAAGAGAGGCTCACAATGAACCGTGACAAGCGCGGCTCAAACAAAAGAAGCGAGAATCAAGGGGGGGCCCCTCCCGCCCCCCCGCCCCCCCTGCTGCGCACAATGGTGAGCGCGTGTCCCGGCAAGCCCACGGGGTTCATCGCTCACTCACCGAGGCCGTTCTCGCAATCGGACAGGACGATGCGGTGGGCTGCTCGGTTGATCCCGTGAGGTCCCATGATGGTCCTGCACACGCACGCACACACGGCGGGGTGGAGGGAAGAGGAAGCGTCAGGTCCGGCGTAGGAATGCGCCACCGTGTCAGTCAACAAAGGTGAGACGGCCTTCGTGTCCGGTTGCATCAACGGCACCTCGTGTCAATGTGAGACAATGCACCATTCAACACGCCGGGCAACTTGGAAAACGACGCTTCGCTACGTGCGTTAGTGATGCGTCGATTCGACAGACTCAAAAACATGTACCGCTCAAGATATGAGCATCGAGTTGAGAACTGCACATTTACGACTGATGGAAATGGCACGCCGTTACATTCGCGCCAACGGGATGCACAAAAGCCTTACAAACGAGCCCAAAAGAAAAAGCAACACGAACGAGATGGTAAAAACGAGAGGGGAAACAACCGATCAATTGAATTGTGAAAACAACGGCAACTTTCCGTGGCAGGGGAGCAGATCGTGACGCGCCTATTCGATACGCACCTTCCAGTGTTCAACTTAGCGGACAAATAAAAACGTCACCCAGTGAACACTTGAACGACAACTCCAACTGACCTGAATTGATACGATAACCGAGCGACTTCAGGATCCAGTAACCACTTACATGGCTTGATTGACGGCGTGGTTGGAAACGCACAGGCGCACAATTAACCGAGACAACTTGTCTGTATATCAGTTGCTCCATGAGAGGCTTGTTGATCGGCTACATGGTGAATGTGCTCGAGACTACGACACAACGTTTATCACAGTTGTGTTATGTGGATGAACCCCCACACAGCCACAAAATGCATCACACACAGTTACAAAGTGTTCACATGCCGTTTAAGACACTATTTACAGTAAAATAACAACCAATTTACCGTCTGTTCGTTTGACGAACCAGTTAAGCCACCAATCCCACCGGAAAGTAATTAACTCCTGGTTACTTAACTCCTGTTTAATTACGTTACGGCACGAGTGGTGGCGCAGTGGTTAGCGCAATGTGCTATCTATGAACCCAGAGACTTGGATTCGGATTCCTGGCCCGCGTTAGTGTCAGTGGCGAGCGATCTCTGAAATGGTCTTGAGCCGCCTGCCCTCCTCACAAACCCACAATGACCAGCATGGTGAAGTATGGTCAAACAACCTCCGCATCTGACACGGTATGGGGAGGCCTTCATTCATGGGTGGACTGACAAAGTGCTGCGTTGTATTATTTGAAGAACTAATTGTTCGAATTACCGGTTGTTTAATAGCAGCGAATAAAAACACCCGGGCAGATTAGAAATTCTAGATTTGAAGCTTTCATGACTGCAAGGATCCATATTCTTAGTTTTTTCGGTAAAGTCACGTAGGTAAAAAAAATAAAAAATCACGACGTTTCGGAGGCAACACAAGTCTCCGTCATCAGGTGGGACCGTCACAGCCAGATTTGCTGTATCAAGTGAAGGGGGGGGGAGATTAGAAATAACAACAAAATTAAATTACTAAAAGTCCAAAAACCACCTGACATCTAAACATTCAAATTTACCGCGCCTTTGCTGGAAAGCCCCTCGTTTCAACAAACAGAACGCAATGGTCGTCGCTGCTTCAAGCCGTTGATGGCCCAATGACCGAGCCCATCGCTCTCATCCCATCCGCCAGAGCCCACGGGCTGTGACGCAGTGGGACGCCCGACATTTGAGGTCTGCTCTGACAATCCCCCATCGCTCCCGGTCTGGATTCGGGCTCGTCACGTCCATCGACGACCTCCGGGCTCCCACGCTAAAGCCCCCCTCTCTCCCTTGCCCTCCTCCAGCCTTCAACACGCGCCTGCCCCAGTTGAACCTCCTCCGTCGTGTGCCGATCCGTTCTTCCAAGTCGCCAACAAACAAACAAAAAATTCCTCGCCTCGTCCACGCAACGCGACTCTGTGCTCTCTGCGGCCAGAAGTGTATTGCGGACACTTTTCCTTGTTAACATTCCATCTCTCTGACCCAACACGACAACACAAGCCCTTACGTGGAACACGCCGCGAGCATGCCCGCACGAGACGTACCTGGTAGTCGTCACGCAGCCGCCGTGCTGCTGCCAAGGGCTGCCCGAGTAACTGGGCGCTACAAGGTAATTATGGGCATTGGCGCCCGATCTTCCTGACACCCACCCCACGGTGCCCTTCGCACTGTGTGTGACGGGTGCGTCTGTCATAGAGCATCTAGTTGATGTCACAGCAGTGGGGGGACGGGGGGTTGTGGTGTGTGGAGGGGGATGAGTCGAGGGGGCGGGGATGAGGCAATGACGCCAAAGTTAAGCAGGGGGGGGGGGAGAAATCAGAGCCTTATTTGTGGTGGCGCTGGGGCAAACGGGCTAAGAAGACACGGGTAACGGATTGACTTAATGAGTAAAAGTTTGCGGGTTCCTTTCCCAGCCTGCCTGATGCAATTTTTTCATTCCATTCATCGTTGCACACAGCGGGACAAGGTACCCGCTGCGTGAGGTCGTGAAGAATGAACACGAGCTCTTACAGGTACAGAATCTTATCTGCAATCTGCAACACGTCCACAATTTGCAAAATATGACGATGAAAAAAACAACAACGCTGTGTTAATGACACTTACGTTTAACTGATGACATAATTGATGACCTCTGCTTCTCTATTCACAGGGATTTTTTAGTTGGGAGGCTGGTTTAAGTCGATTCTTTGTCCGCCAAAGTCTGACAACGAGAAGGGGGGATAGGGAGCGATAGCCCGCTAACCCAACACCCACGTGGGCTGGCCTGCAATGCCCCTGGGAGTTCGCTGTGCAATGCCCTGCAT
>CM025641.2:1983762-1997025 GCA_014621495.2 Entosphenus tridentatus | reverse complement strand
GTGCACGTGGGTTGGTGCACGTGGGTTGGTGCACGTGGGTTGGTGCATGTGGGTTGCTGCATGTGGGTTGCTGCATGTGGGTTGGTGCACGTGGGTTGGTGCACGTGGGTTGCTGCATGTGGGTTGGTGCATGTGGGTTGCTGCATGTGGGTTGGTGCATGTGGGTTGGTGCATGTGGGTTGGTGCATGTGGGTTGGTGCATGTGGGTTGCTGCATGTGACCGGAACTGATCCTTTGTAGTACAGGACTACGGAGCAGAACCATTGCACAACTATTAATCGAATCTATTAAATTACCTTGCCATTCTTTTTTATAACTGGACAACTGCATGTAGTTTAGTCATTCTAAGAGGCGCAAATTCAGTCCAAATCGGCCACGTCAAAACTACTCCGACTTTGTTGAGATGAATAACTAGTGCATTTCTTTCTTCAGTTTGTTTGCACAGAAGCATAGACAACACCGGCAAGATAACACACAAAACACTGGTACTTCGTGAAACAGGTGTGATGGCAACCTGCTGTCATTCCCAATACAGGAAACATCAATAATGAACGAGCACCGCAGCTGCGCTAAGCTAATTTTTACGTCCCATCCTGTGCTTTGTGAGTCCCTTTTATGTGTTGGGACCGTCCACCCCTGCCGTCACAAGTAAATAATGCATCGTCATACAGTGCGGCGGGGCGGGGAGGACGGATGGCCTGGAGGTTACCGCAAGCTCCGCCTCCGCTCCGTAGCGTCTCTCTTTTCCACCGCACAACCGAACCGAGCCAGCCCGGCGCGGCTCGGAAGGCGTCCACAGGATGTTTTTCCCCCCACCGCCGCTGGCGTCGACGGCGCGCGGTGAACGTGCGCAGACGGCGCAGTGACGCCATGTGTCACATGCAATGGACGTCATCATTAGCCCCGCCCCTGGCCCTGCTTGGCCCCCACCACCGAGCCAGATTCAAGACATCTTGCGAGGCCAACGTATCGCGGTTTGGTTCCAGATCGGCATGGCAAATAGCCAACGGGAAAAAAAACCACCCAAACCATTTTGTCCCTCGTGCTGGCTTAGCTTGGAAGGTCGAAAAGCGGCAACGATGCTTCTGCCGTTAGGGATGCCGGTACTTGCTGGGAAGTCCGCATCCCAGCCTTGTCACATCGCTCGCAATGGTATGTCATTGGTGCGTCTATCTAGGCTCGAGCTTCCAATATATCAACCACAATTTTCCGTACCCTGTGTTCCGGAATTCTAAATCCGGCCATGCTTGACATCAGTGGCGTTTCTGGAAGGCTCCCGTTCCCCTTCACCAAACCGCACCGACCAAGCACGGTGGAGTTTGGCCCACATGGCGGTGTGGAGAGGCGCGCGTCCAGCAGTGGATTGAGAAAAAAAGTGCGTTTAGAGTATTTGACTGCTATAAATTTCCACGCGATAAGCCACTTCGTTGAGCTATCATTTGTGGCCAAGTCGCCTCTGAAAAAGAGCTGTGTCAATACTACTTCACTTAAGGTTCACAGCCACGGAACGTATTTTTATAAGCTCCTCACGGATTTCCTGCCTCCCTCCCCCACCCCCCCCAAACAAACCCACCACGAAACTGCAAGTAATGACAAATAAATAAATTGGGGCATAATCCGAAGCAACAATTTTATTACAATCCGACCGCCAATCGGATAAATTCCTCCTCCTGCAGCTATGTTAAGCCCATCTCTTGGACGGGCAGATCGCGTGCAGTGGGAATTGTGCAATTTCCGATGATGACGACGACAATGACCCATCCCTGCGGTGCACCCCGAGTAAGGGTGGACGCAGCATCGCCGCACAACGCTCGCTACCTGCCTACCGCGGGGAAAAACGTCACCGCAGACACCCTCACCGCCCTCCCCCACCCCTCCACCATGGAATAACTCTGCAGCAAAGCATCGATAAAAACAACAACAACAACAACAAAACTCAACACAGGCGGCAATAACACTGCCGCCTGAAAAGGAACGGTAGACAATAGGCGACGTTTCGGGCGATGGCCCCCTTCTTCATGGCACAGAAACAGAGAGGCCAAAGAGACAGAGGAGATAATAAGGATCGGAAACTGCCCTGCACATCGTGGGACCTGGTAAATAAATGTGAAAATTACATTTATTTACGTTTGCCTGATAAGCAGTGTTCAAATTGAAATTGGGGTCGTTAGCTCCGGGTAGATATTGAGTAATGGACAAACTCTATAATCACAAACTGTGATTACCGGTGAAATTCTAGATTTGAAGCTTTCGTGACTGCAAGGATTCATACTCTTAGGTTTTTTCGGTAAAGTCACGTAGGTAAAAAAATATATAAAATAAAATAAGAATAAATGAAAATAACTAAATTAAATCACAAATTAAATCACAATTTATTTATTTTCATGTATTATTCTTTTATTATTATTATTACGTGACTTTACCGGTGAAATGTCACGGTACTCGAATTGTAAATGTTGTGGGTTTACTCTCCAACACACAACCGGTGTGCTGAACTCGTAACAAATTGGCACGTTCTGTTTACGTGACAAACCTTACTGGCGGTGGGTTTAACGACACATTTATATTTACGCGATATAAAACAAAAAAACTAAAAACCCTCTATTATGGACAAACACTACATCAAGAAATACATTTGTACGTGCACTCGTTCGCATTGAAAGCAAAGTTATAAACCGTTGCTGGCACATTGCATGATGGGTAGAACTGCTGTGGCCGGTTCTGTAACCCAGCATGGCCCCGACTGAGCGTCGAAGGATCACCTCGAGACCGAACTGCGTGACGCCCGTCCAGACGTGCGAGACGGCTGCCGCGGCGATCCGGGACTCCGCGGCGATCAGCGACCCCGCGGCATGCGCGCTGCATACAGTGTACAGTGTTCACAAAGTTTTTCCTGCAGGCTGCAGCCGTAAAGCCTCCTAGGGCCCCCATCCTTCATCTCATTACGGGATTACGCCCGTGGGTCTGCTGAGCCACCAGAGCTGCTGGGGTATTTATAGCGGCGGCTCCACCGTGGGCACCGGACAAGGGGCTGGCGTGCAAACGAAATTAAACACCTGCGTTTCTTACGCGCCGAGTTGGCGACGTTAATTCGCGCACACATCCTTCCGACGAGTCATGCCGCTCTCATTCGCCTACGAACGGAGGCGAAGTATCGACGTGCACTTAGGTCAGAGGTCACCGACGGGGTCTGCTGCATTCGCCGAGGAACAAATGAGCTGCCGCACGATTCCTAGATAGCCGCCTTTCACGGAAAATGTCCCAAGCACAGGTCACCGTCGAGCTTCCGTGAGCAGGGCAGACAACACGTGCAACGCAAGACGCAAGGGACATTCAAAGCAGATCTCAATTCTATACAACTGGTATTTAAACTGGCGGCAACTGTTAATGGTCTTCAGGCATTATTTAAGTGTAGGACCACATACCTTGGGCGATTGTTGGCACTAGTTCTGGCTTCCTACCCCCGCTCGTCTGTGGTTTCCCACGCCTCCATGTGAAAACTGCGTGCGTTACAAATTCTACATCGTTTTTGAGACGCAATTTGCATAAATCATGCTATGTACAAAAAAGAAAACATCGCCAAAACGTCACTAAATATTCTTGCAAGAGTCTCTGTTGTATTGCAAAAGTAGCAGAGAGACAAATAATGTGCACGGTGTAGAGCTGTACGCACTCATCTGATTGTGGACTTCTGGGTCATGCCGCGCATTGAGCAAGTATCCTTTCAAACTTTCGCCATGCACGACTGCGGGCATTTTCAGCAATGCGACCCCTGATCAGCTCCTGAATCACCAGCGGCTGCGGTAAGGCCAATGATACAGTAAATTTGCTGTGACGGTTCCACCTGAAGACGGAGGCTTGTGTTGCCTCCGAAACGTCGTGATTTATTATTTTCTTTTTAACCTACGTGACTTTACCGAAAAAAACAAAGAGTATGTATCCTTGCAGTCACGAAAGCTTCAAATCTAGAACCAATGTGCAAAGGCTTTGTGCCATTGCCGAAAGCCCTCCGCACGGGGAGCGTCACGAAACTAACCACCTGCCTGCCTACGTAAATGTAAAAATCTTGTGGAAACTAAATATGAGCAGAAGAAGCCAATCCCTCGATAAGACGCACCGAGCCAGCAATGCTGAGAACCCCCTGCGTTTGAATCTGGGCACACACCAGCGATCGAACCGGAGTTTCAACTGGAGTGAGTGGATAGCTTCAGCCTGGTTGCTAATGAACACATTGAACATTTTCACTTCATCTGACCAAAACATTATTCTGCAGCATGTGGGAAAGCGCAGCCCACACTCATGCGAGTTAAAAAATATCATTTGAAGTGGTCTCCAAAGTACTTCTTTGATATCTACTTCCACGGGCCGTGCTCTAACAAGGGGGGTTTGCAACGCTCTGCGGCAGTTTTGAATGGACACGATGTCTCGTGACATCGGTAGAACTGAAATAAAATTGAAAAAGGAAATATTTTTTTAAAAAAATTAAGTTATTTAAAATCAGGCACTTCCCACTCATCCCACTCAATAGCACATTCCTGTGGAGGGAGCTGGTAGGAACGTTGGGTTGTTCGGTCAATGGCCAGGGTCAACGGCGGCGTGGTGTATTCCGCAAATATGCCCGACTGTGAGGGCAGGCACAAGCCGGCATGAGTAGGTTAAACGTTTAAGGGCACCACGAGTTGACCAGCCCCTCCCCACCCAGCCCCACCCCACCCAGCCCCACCCTCCCCTCCCCACCCAGCCCCTCCCCACCCTCCCCACCCAGCCCCTCACCACCCTCCCCTCTCCACCCATTCCCACCCCTCCCATTTTGGATGCACGACGGACAGACAGAATAATCCCCTGTCGGCTGGTGTAACCAGGAGGTTCCTACCAGTATAATCTGACATATATATATACCACTCAATACAATGTTTAAGTAAATAAGGTTGAATACATGACCCCGGTGAGTGAGTGGCTGTGTGGAGATGCATAAGTCGATGTGCTGGGTGGAATAGACACTGGGTGAGTGATCGATCAGACTTGAAGAGCCATATAATTGCTCTCAGGTATCTGACAAACAGACTTTACAAAAAAGAGAGAGTGACAATGGTTTTGGGGGGGGGGGAAATATATAATTTGACAAATCGTGGGGTCAAAAGTCACTCAAAAAGATTACCGCTGGGGATTAAGAGAAGTGCTACTGCGGCTAATAAGTGAACGAATTAATCAATTTAGGGCACTAAGAGGGTGGCAGAGATGGAATTCTGAGTTGATTAAGAGGGAATATGCGTCAGCTTAATGGCTTGCCATGTTACGGCACAATAGAAATTGCCGTTGTTATTATTATTGATTAATTATACTACGCTGTCCACGTGACAGGAACACCGCTGGGAAGTCGGGGGTGCCGTCACTGCTGGTCTCATCGTCTGCACGGGGACAGCCCCAAGTAGTTTGAATCGGCTCTGACACCCGCAACATTTTGTACGTAAATCAGTGTATTTTCGAATCCGCATTTTTCACCCTTCAACGAGGTATGCGCGTGGACTTCTTTCGCACAGTACGTAGTCAACCGTGCTCGTCGGCAGAGCAGAGGTGCCACAGACGCGTATTACGCTGATAATGGAAACTTGCATTATTACACAGTGGTCTGCATGGTACTGAGTCAGTCGCAAGTCGTTGCAAAGATTTAACACGAATTTATTTACCAGGTAAGGCCCAC
Organism: Entosphenus tridentatus; assembly: GCA_014621495.2. Taxonomy (NCBI): domain Eukaryota; kingdom Metazoa; phylum Chordata; class Hyperoartia; order Petromyzontiformes; family Petromyzontidae; genus Entosphenus; species Entosphenus tridentatus. The sequence goes on along the minus strand of CM025641.2, from coordinate 1,991,324 downwards.
GGAGCGAAAAGCTCTTTTTCAGAAGTAGCCTGGCCACAAATGATAGCTCATCACAGTAGCTTATATCTATTTTAATTAAAAGTTTTTATTTTATTTTACCAGGTAAGGCCCACTTAGCTATATAGCTCTTATTCAGAAGCGACCTGGCCACAAATGATAACTCAGCCAAGTGGCTTATCACATAGAAATGTATAGCAGCGAAATACTCTAAACGCGTGATGTTGATTCTAAATGTGGAGGGAAAAACCGGAGTACCCGGAGGAAAATCCACACGACCACGGGGAGAATATGCAAACTACAAATATACAGCAGCAGGTGTCAGGGTCCTGTACACTCGTTCTCTGCAATGTTGATGTTTGTCTTTGTGTTGTTCTTATGCTCAAGCACCACGGATCCCCTTTGTGGAGTCATGACAAAGCCAACATGGTGGCATGTAGCATATTATTGACAAGGCTCGATTATTGCAAATCTCTATTTTACGGGACATCTGGCAAAACATTACCAAGCTGCAGCGTGCACAAAATTGTTTGGTTCGTGTCATGACGGGTACTGCAAAATATCATCATGTCCATCCGGTGCTCGTCAAGGTGCACTGGCTTCTGGTTGCCGAACTCATTTCACAAAAAGTGCTCGCCACAAATGAACCACAATCCCTTGCTGATCTCGTCAAGGAGCATAAACCATCATCGCGCGAACTGCGGTAATCCTCGCAGCAGGCTGACCATCGTACAAGGACGGTCGCTGCATTGCAAGCTTTCAGATGCGCTTCCGCGGCAGTCTGGAACGCTTTTCCGGCTGATATTAGGAAGCCACTGGAGCTATGGCACTTTTAAATATAGATTGAAAACTCATTTCTTTGATTATAGATTTGAAGCTTTCGTGACTGCAAGGATTCATGCCCTTAGGTTTTTCGGTAAAGTCACGTAGGTGATTTATTATTTTAATTATATTATTATTTCTATTATTTTTTATTACTCATTGCTTTAGTTTGTTGTCCTTCCCCCGCGCCTTCGATGAGCACGGTTGGCTACGTACGGGGCGAATAAGTTCAACGCACGTAACTGGCGAAGCGGGATAATCCATGTAAAAAAAACAAATAAACTCAAAGCTACTGTGGTTCAACTCTGTGCAGCTGATTGTGTTGAATGAATATTATATACCCTCTTTGTTGGCCCTGCCCCCGCGACTGCAAGCCGACGACCTTAGGAGAAAGTAATTTCTGTACGCATCGTGGCACATGCTTCCCCGTGGCATTAGGATTACCGCGGTGACCGCCATGCAGCAGCGGGTGGTCTCGCAATGAAGGTTGATGGCCCTGATTTGAATGTAACTTTGCAGTCACGACACACGCAAGCCACAGCTTGCTTAAGCAGATTAGCGGAGACATGGCTGAACCAATTGTCATCAGATGCTCGTGTCCTTTTCTGTAACCTCACAGGCGACTGTCACGATAACGTGAGATTGTTGAACAACACGGTCGATATATAAATATATTGCTGAAATTTTGATTTAAAGCTTTCGTGACTGCAGGGATTCATATTCTTGATTCTTTCGGTAAAGTCGCGTAGAAGGGAAATAATAAAGTAAAACATATATAAAACAATAAAATTCTCACGACGTTTCGACTGCCAAATCGCTGTCCGTGGTGCTGACGTTAAGAAAACAAAAACGCCACTTTTTTCAAAATTTCTTGCTGTGGATTTCACACCTGATGATGCTTGCTTTTGTTGCAGTCGAAACGTCGTGAGAATTTTATTGTTTCAAATTTTTCTTGTTTTATTATTTCCCTTCTACGTGACTTTACCGAAAGAACCAAGAATATATATTCTTGAAAGTAAAAAAATGGGCCCTACGAATGAGGTCACGGGGAATCTCCGACGACGAAGACGACGGCGCGCAGCGTTTGGGTTCTTGCACCCTGCGCAGCTATTGCTCAGGAGGCCGTAGCGACGAGAGACGAACGCGCTGCCTACCTCATCTTAACACCTGTTCTATTGCCAGGAAGGGTAAAAACCTGTTCTTCTTTTTGTATACTTTGATACTGGCTAAAAGGTCCCATGATGCAGCTGCTCACCCCAAGCTATAAATGCTCTGATATGTGCATTGCCTTCGTGCTGTTCGCCTTTTGACGATCTCTGGTCCGAGACTGGTGAGACTAGGCCATGAAGAAGGCTGCTGCCTCTGGTGGAGGCCAATCAGTTTAAAAAAAACAAAGCATATACCATCAGAGCGTGTTTGCATGTTCACCATAAGAGTGTGGTTAATGCAAACTTGATTCCTCGCAAATGGTATCTGGTTGCTGTTTGAACATCTTAACATCTGTTTTATTTCGACTTAAAACTTTCGTGACAGCAGGAATTCATATTCTATGGTTCTTTTGGTAAAGTCACGTAGATAGAAAAAAGAATAACAATTTAACAATAAAAAAATCACTTTTTTATTTTATTGTTTTAAATGATAATAAATCACTTTTTTTAAATTATTTTATTGTTATAATTTTTTTCTATCTACGTGACTTTACCGAAAGAACCATAGAATATCTGTTTCATTGCCGGTAAGGGTAAAAACTATTCTTTTTTTTCATGCGCCGCCTGCTGTCAGCACCTACGCCGACGGCAGAGAAGTTGTCCACAGACTTGGGTGGATCTCGGACACGGTGGCTTGGCTCGTTGTCATTCCACTCGTTAACTCAGCAAAGCCTCACCGAGTCTCGGGACTCTTCTTCAGGAGGATCCTGCCAGGTTTTCGCAGTATTGGGCCGATGTTTCTATCTTGCAATCCAAAAGGGTAACTTTGCAGGTAAGTTTTCCAGCAGCGGGATGTTTGGCTAACACCTCTCGTGCACTGAATGTTTATTCTTCGCAACGGGGGGGGGTGTGGGGGGGGAACTGGAAAACCGATCAGAAACCCGCGCAGAACAGCCGGAGAACTGACAAATTCCACACAGAGTTGGGAATCGAACACGGGCACATCTGGCTGTGAGACACGAGCGTTAACACTGCGACGCCACCCTGCCGCCCAGAGAGAGCGCATCCGCACGGCTCTGCGAGCTGTTCAATCACAAAACAACGCAGCGCACAACGCGCCTCTCCTCCGACTGTGAATCTCAAGGCCTCTCTAAGCCGTTGGAATGTGAAGGTATCCAAGCTGCCAACGGCTCAGCTGCAAAGCTATGTGTTCTCAACAGTATGAAGTGTCTCGCTAAGTCAACCCCAAACACCGGATTAATGGGAGGATTATGATACATTTTAGAGGTCAGCTTGAAACAACGGGCGACTCATGAGACTGAAAAAAACGTCTTTTGAGAAGCCATTTACAAACATAAGCTTGGGGAGTGCGTTCCAAAGCCGAGGTCTATAAAAACGCCAAAACCTGAAGATAAACAGTTAAAAGTGACCAATTTGTAACGCGCTGCACAGCTTTCGTAGATTCAGAGGCGCGGGGAACCACAGACGGGGTGAGGAGGCAGCCAGTGCCAGTAATTGTCCAAGCTTTGTGGCCCTAACTTGGAATGTTTGGCCAACTCCGTTCTTCTTTCGTATGGCGTTTTAAAAAAGTAACGGGCTACGGTTGTGTTTTTAACATTGTAAGTCATTCCACGGCAACATTCGGGGTAGGCGAGTGGAGTCCGCTTTATCAACCAGAGCAGGCGTGTTGTGTTGGGCAGTCGTCAGTAATACGCCTCTTGGTTTCGCATCTCATCGCATTCACAGTTTGGCGAGTCCTCGATCTTCCATTAATGGAGGAAATATCCCCACACCTTCCTCCACGTGTTGTTGGGACACGGTTGAGAGCGGTCCTCACTGCCGTTAGGGAGTTTCCGGCAGCCACTGCGGCGGTGTAGATTTTATGCAGCCGCTTGCCACCGCAGCAGCGCAGCATTGATTTGAGCATCAGCAAGCCCAGCGTGCGGTGTGTATTAACCATGTATCTTTGTATGTTGAACTTCTTTCGTACCATACGTAGCCAACCGTGCTAATCGGAGGTGCGGGGAAGGACAACAAAACTAAACACTCAAAAAAACCACGCACCATCCGCCTCAGAGGGGACATTAAAGTTCCCGTCTTATTGAATATTAGGCCACTGTGTGCCAGTGTCAAAATCTGAATTTTCAAACTTTGAAAAATGAACGTGTAATGTGAAAGCCTATATACAGCTAGCAAAGCCAGCTTAGCAATTATTATTCACACACAAATTATATGCTATGCCTCTTGGAACATAGTCATTAAAAAGGGCTGTAACCATGCATTTTATAGTGATTCTTAGGCTCACGATGCATGCATCGTGCATGTCAGAATAAATTTTGTTCCCTTTGTATATGTACGTAATCAATTGAACCCATCAGCTACCAGAGGACTTTACATCGCCACGTGAAATATAACTCACGTTTAATAATAATAATTATAGTGTTTAGTTTTAATGTTTTGCTGTTCGTGCCAATCACATCTCATAATGACCGCGGAACCACAGACAAGCTGGGAGGCAGCCAGGCCATAGGTCGGCACCAACAATTGGCCAAGCTCTGCGGTGCTCTATATATTAAGATATTTTCAGCTAATTAATGAGTATTTACAAATGTAGAGGAAACAAGACCACCCGGAGAATATCCACTCAGGAGAGGGAGCAATGCTCTATCCCATACAGAAAGGACAGATTAAATTAGCCTGCACTCTGCTTTATCGCATTCTCCTGGCAAGCCAGGGTATGGCTCCAAATCGACGCCCACAGGAAGGGAGTTTCACAACATTTGTGCGATCCATCAACCCATAGCACCTCCACAGTGCTGGATTACAGGCTAAGTGCATATCCACCACCGCTCGGTATTCCTGAATGGCGGTAATTCCCTGTATGGCGAGGCGGGGAGCGAATCGTTAAACCCCCATTAATTATCCGCAATCAGAACAGAGTACGGCTAAAAATGTGCAGCGAGTGTGAAATTCCTCATTGTCCTAATTAAACATTCCACCTTTATTCACGGGATTGTAGGTGACAGGGATAATGGAGTGATCTAACCGCGTTTGGAAAAAAGCAGCTCACGCCGACTTAAATAAGGGGTTGTACCTGATCCCATTCAAGTGAACTGGGATAATGGGAATGAGACGAGAGGCGACGCTTTAATTTCAGCCAGGCCCGCACTGAGTGTGTGACCAGCAAAATAATATTTTCACACCCAACGGACCACATCGAGGAAACCTCTCGCTGTGGGCTGTCACGTGACACCTACTCCAATGATGCCAGCGACCCAGGAAAAAATATTCAGTTCGAAAATGTAAACGCCATTCTGTTATAAGGAACACATCGCCAGAACTGTGCTTACGTGAAGCGTACTGGTATCCAGCGTCGACCGTATCACGTCAGACCTTTGAAAAGATAAAACCAACGTTTTGACTTAGTTACTCCACAATTGTGGGTATAAATAATTGATGCTTTCGCTTAAAAAAACAAAACCTGCGATTACGAAAGTTTCTACCCTGAGGTTTTCAATGGTGCCGAATCCAAATAAGACATCCTATTTTTGGTCACTAAATCCGAGTACTTTTTGGAAACCTGTGGACCCTAAAGTTTATAGAGAGTGGACAATCGTATGCATTTGCTGTTAAATCCGTTAACTCTGAGTGTTTACTGGTTAGACTAGGGCCTCGTTGCTGTCGATGTTTAACTCCGTTATACCAGAATCGACTCTGCTTGTGTATATTTTTTTTCTTTCCCAGGTCTCCATAGAAAAGAGAGAATTGTGTTCTTGAGAGACAGGGACTCTTATTTGGTCTTAAAACTGTAAGGGGTAGGGTCTGCAATATTTTGGCCGACTCTTCAACGCTGGTCAGACTTGTGGAAGAGGTGGGGGGTGGGGGCGTACCCGACAATCAGAATCTTTATTTTATACTCGGAGGAGGAATCCGATGAGCTATGAAGCTCTTTTTAACAGATGTCCAGTCGGGGCGAGTCATTAAGTTAAAACAGCAAACAAAAAAACACGATAGGAGTGCAAAATTGAAAAAATGGTAAGCAAGTCACTAAACGGAAATAAATAAAAACATTATTAAGTTTCTAAGTCTGATTTATCGAGCTTGGGCAACGCAGCAGAAACAACAGCAGCAGTCCCAGACCACACCAAGATAACGTCATACAGCACGATTTCCCTCAATAAAAATGTCACGTTAACATTGAACTAACGACAAACGCGACCTACTCATCGGCTAACTGTGGCGCACCCATTCACGACTAGTTGGTGGACAAGGGGCAGGGGGATTTAAGAACCGGTCGTTTCAAGTTGACGTTGCCGGGAGATCGACCCAAAGACAACCTTGGCTTGCAATTCCACGGTGCTAACCTTTACACCAGGGAAATATTATACAAGAAATTGTATCTATCATCTAGCCGAGTATATCTGGCTCAACGTTGAATGTTAAGTAAACACTCAGCAAACACTCCTCAATGTGAATTCAACACTCGAGTGTCAAGTGCTTAGTAAGTGTCAACATACCTCCTATCACTCTGTTTGCAACAAGCACGCAATAGGATTCTACCTCCCGACTCATTATATCACAGTGGAACCTCACTAGCGTGAACCTTTAATCCGATAAGCAATCCCCTGGCAAGGCATTGCATTTCTCTATCATCTCCGACAATGCGATATCGATTCACCAAGAGATTTATCCGTAGAAGCTGCCAAACACAAAAAAACACGACGAGTTGAGCAAACAACGACCCGCACGAGCTCCTGGTTTAGAGAGAAAATTGGACCCACGTCCTGTCAACGCATTGCTTGAAAAAAGCCGTCTTTTAGATCGATCACAGGCTCGAGGAATTGACGTAACAACACCAGCACTCGCTGACGGCCTGCAGATACTGGAATGCAATTGTTAATCAGAAGTCAAATATGACGTCACAAAGCTCTGCCCCTCCCCCAAAAATAAAACATGCTTCAAATCGCTTTAAACTATTGTCATTGTGGTGCGTATTTAATGTGGAGCTGCACTGATGTAGAAGAAAACATTTATTAAAAAGTATATTTTATTAAGTAGAACGTGTTGTCTATATTTATTAAAAGTTGCGCATTTTTATGTGACGTCACATTTATCACCCCCCCCCCTCGTCACAAATGTCTGACCCTCCCCCCCCCGAGGTGCGTGACGTCATTTATGGACGGCATCTATACTGCCTTCAACTTTTATGAACGACTGGGTGTTTAAGGTTAGCGATTTGTCGTATTATCTGGCTGTATAGCAAATGAAAAACTACAATTACTTTACTATGCAAGTTAAAAATGTGTGTGTGTGTTTAATATTTATGTTTTTTTATATTTAGGGCCCTTTAATAACATATGCTACAGGCCCCGCACTGGCTTCATCCGGCTCTGAGCGCAGTGCCATGAATTTGGCAGCCGCCGTTCGATTCGTAACCGCCGTGGCGAACATCTCTGTCGCGAGTGCCACACGGACCCCCACAAACGGCTTGTACATGTTATCCACTATATCCAATATTTTGCTGTCTTTCCTTGGATTTTCTGTATGCACTCAGTCACATATTCACTTTAAGATGTTTTTTGTTCATGTTTTTTT
>CM025641.2:1961704-1974234 GCA_014621495.2 Entosphenus tridentatus | reverse complement strand
GCGCAACTTTAAATAAATATAGACAACACGTTCTACTTAAATAAATAGACTTTTTAATAAATGTTTTCTCCTACAACATCAGAGTGCAGCGCCACATTAAAAACGCACTACAATGACAATAGTTGAAAGCGATTTGAAGCATATTTTATTTTTAAAGTGGAAATATGGTTTTGGGGGGGAGGAGCAGAGCATTATGACGTCATATTTGAGGGGGGGGTCTAACTTTGTGTGACGCTGTGTGATGAGGGGGGGGGTAAAAAAGCGTCCAAAATCGCGTGACGTCATTTATGGACGGCCCCTTATCTGCTCGTCACCCAGGATGATGAGCAAGTGCGTGGAATTTGTTTTGCTAAATGGACTGGCTTGTCAACTCGGATTTCTGAACGTGAAGATCCTCCACGGTCCGCCCCTGCCTCTTTCTCCCCTCTCTTCTCACTCTACTCCCCTCCACGCTCTCTCCTGCCTCTCCCCTCTCATCTCACTCTACTCCCCTCCACGCACTCTCCTACCTATCCCCTCCCATCTCACTCTACTCCTCTCCACACTCTCCTACCTCTCCCCTCTCATCTCACTCCACTCCCCTCCACGCACTCTCCTACCTCTCCCCTCTCATCTCACTCTACTCCCCTCCAAGCACTTTTCGCTCCAGCACCCAATGTTTTCTGCTGAAGCCCTCAGTCAACCTTTACACATTAGGAAGTCGCTCATTCTCCTCTGCTGTCCCCAACACAGTCTGGGAATACCATTCCCTCATTCATCCGTGCTGTCAACTACCTGCCCCTGTTCAAGTCCAGGCTCAAATGCCTTCCTTTTTAAATCCTTTATATTAAGTTCACTTGCTTGCTTGCTTGCGCGCTTACGACCGTGCAAATCTTTCGGTCGTTTTTTAACCCACTTCCCGTGATCCAATCGAGCTGACATTTTCCACACAGACTCGTTGTGCGTGACAATTAATGTTCGTGAAATTTTGTTTCAAAAATTTTACACTTTTTAGGACAAAAATATAATATTTAATTACCAATTGCTTAATGCTTGCGCTGCAATCATCTGACCCATAGGTGGCAGCCATCTCAAGCCAGAGGACGAGAGGACTCTAGCCGCCACGCATATAAAGGATTTATAGTGAAAAACTTTGTTTTTACGGGTTAATTTTATTTCCCTCTGCCTATGACCGTTTGCCTCGATTAACAAAGTATGCACACCGTTTCTGTACAGCACCTTGAGACACGGCTACCTATCAGGCCCGGATTCAGATTGTGTAGGCCACTGGGCTACAGGTAATGTGAGGCCCCCCCTCCCCAGTAATATTTTCAAAAGGAAAACACAGTTAAAGAAAAATAAAATTGTATTTTTTTACAAGGCTAACAACAAATAAAAATCAGCATTCACAAATGAAATAACTTTCCACTTCATCTCTGAAGGCCCTCTCCAGCTGGTGGGGGGCCCTGGGCTTGCAGCCCCCAAAACCTCGTGCCTCAATCCGGCCCTTGCCACCTTTAGACACCATAAAAATGCACATTGTTATTGAATTGGAAGTCGGTAAGGCGATAATGGTAACCTGTGGTGCAGGTATGCGTGCACGTACACACACTAGCAACAACTATTTACTGTCACACAGCGGAAAGGTGCCGCACCTCCCTCTGGAATTCTCCTAAGCCCAGCCAGGCAGCTTACGACACCCAACTCTGCTTGTCTGCAATAAACACAGCAATCATCCGAGAAGATTGTACACTCTACCTGCAGGAGAAGACGATGATTTTACAATCCTACTGCTACTGATGCCACCAGTAGGCTTTCCATTTCACTCAACAGCATATGGAGCTGATAATAGGTTTTTCCCCTTTTGTCTGGCAACAAAACAGGTGTTAAGATGTTAAAACACCAAACTGAAACCTTTTACAAGGAATCATGTTTGCATTAACCACATTTGCTTGTGGTCATAATGCAAACAAAAAACATACTCTAATAATATCTGGATTGTCTTTGAAGCTGATTGGTCCACACCGGAGACGGCTTTCTTTTGAGCCTCGTCTCAAACGGTGTTAGACCAGATGACGCCAAAAGGCGTACAACACAAAGACAACGCACTATCAGAGTAATGAGAGCTCGGGGTGAGCATCTATATCATGGGACCTCCTTTGCCAGTAGCAAAATATGATAATAGGTTTTCCCCCACAATGCTTGTGGTCAGAACGCAAACAAAAACATACTCTGATAATATATGCATTGTTTTGTTGCCAGAAAAAGGGGAGGGGGGGGGCAGAGCTTTGTGACGTCATATTTGAGGGGGGTCTGACTTTTTGTGACGCCGTGTGATGATGGGGAGGGGGGGGTCAAAAATCGCGTGACGTCATTTATGGACGACCCCTAAGCTCGGGGCACTGATGAGGGGTTTGTTGGCAGCGATGCGGCCGAGTTGACGAAAGTTCCCCCGTATAGCCTTGACAGGCTGTAGGGGCAAGTGCTGTTAGCGAGCAGCACCTATGAAGGCCGGCACGGCACACGAGGGGGTGGGTGGCCAACAACCACGCCCGACCGCCTTTGTCTCCCCAGTGGCGATGTTTACTACACACCGGACCAGGTGCTCATTTGAGGTTGAGCAGACCTAGGGGAGGCCCAGGACCAGTTCGGATAATTGTCAAAGGTGTTGTGTTGGCCGTGAGCGGGAATCGAACTCGCGTCGCCGGGTTCGTAGCGCAGCGCTGACCGCTGCACCACCGCTCACGGCTCCCTCCCCCACACCTCATCACCCCCCACACCACTTCCACATCCCACAACACATTACCCCCCACATTACCCCTCACACCACATCACATCCATCCCCCACATCACACCACCCCCCACACCACATCCCCCCCCCCCACTCCACATCACCCCCCACACCACATCCCCCCCACACCGCATCACCCCCCACCCCACACCACATCACCCTCCACACCACATCACGCCACCCCCCACATCACATCCACATCACCCCCCACGCCCCCCACACCACATCACTCCCCACACCACATCACATCACCCCCCACACCGCATCCACATCACCCCCACGCCCCCCACACCACATCCACACCGCTCCGTCAAAAGTCCTCCAGTCCACACGCTCGACTCCGCGCTTACCTCGTTTCAGTATGGAGGTGGGTGGGGGGGTTCGTATCCTTCCCGGGGTCAAGGAGGGGGGTGGTGGTCCCGGGGGTTCTTCGGGGTTGGGGGGGTTCAAGGGGGGGGGGGGGGGGCGTCGAGTCCCGGGGTCCCCTGGGGTTTGGGGGGTCTCGCGATTCCTCCGGTAACCTGCTTGGGGTGAACGAGGACGGCCCCGGATGCCAGCACAGAGGTTTTTTTCCCTCCCTCCCCTCTCCAGATCCACGTTGAACATTGCAACAGCAGAGCTTTTTTAGATTTAAAGCTTTCGTGACTGCAGGGATTCATTTTTTTTGTTCTTTCGGTAAAGTCACGTAGAAGGGAAATAATAAAACAATAAAATTCTGACGACGTTTCGATTGCAACACAAGCAATCATCATCAGGTGTTAAAACCACAGCAAGAAAATTTGAAAAAAGTGTTTTTTTATTTTTATGCAGTGGATTTCACACCTGATGATGATTGCTTGTGTTGCAATCGAAACGTCGTGAGAATTTTATTGTTTCATTTATATTATTTTATTATTTCCCTTTTATGTGACTTTACCGAAAGAACCAAGAATATGAATCCCTGCAGTCACGAAAGCTTTAAATAAAAAAAGGTATGGGGCCGTCCATAAATGACGTCACGCATCTAGGGGGGGGGGGGTGTCAGATATTTGTGACGTTGTGTGACGGGGGGGGGTTGAGAAATGTGACGTCACATCAAAATGCGAAACTTTAAATAAATATTAATTCAATAGACTTGTTAGAATACTATTTTCTTCCATTAACTATTTGATTATTTAAATTGACTAAGGTCACCTTTTATTTATTCCATGAAGGAGCATTTTGCTTCTCCATGGGAGAATGGAGAAGCATACATTTTGTAAAAATTTTGAGTGATTGTTATTCAACATTTTGATTCTAATGATTCTACCAGGGCTTTTCATTCTGTGGAATGAATATGTGATTGTTATAATTGTAGTATCAATTTTGCTTTGTTCTACTACAAAGTTTCAAGTATTTTTTTTATAGTCTTAATTACTTTTAATATTTTATAATTTTAAGAGAATTTCAATATAATATTCTGAACATCTGCAGTTTTAGTTAGACGTAGAATACTCGAACAAACTATCTTTCCCTTGAGGAGCGTTTAATCTGAACAGGCTCCCTCTCTGGTTTAAAATTATTTCAATGAATTAAAAAGTGTTTTGCGTGTGTTTATCGCCACCTGCAGTCTCAATCACAAGCGTGACACAACCAACATCACCAGTATCTCGAACGGTGTACGGGTTGGTCATGCTTGTGATGAATAATTGTTGCATTCACTTTGTGTGCAATTTTTTGTACTTCTCATGCTCATTGACTAAACGAGATGGAACAGATGAGGCAATGCATTGTGGGTAATAACATACTATTTTCTCATTTTACCCAGACATGTTTGACTTAGCTTTTTGCAATTTCAGTTTTGATGCATTCACAAGTTATTTTAATATGCAAAAACGTGTTTCAGAGCAACTGATTTTATACCATCCAAGTAAAATAAAACCAAGATTTTTGTTCTATCTCAACACATTGGAAATTATTACCCACTTCAAAGAGGCACTGCAGCTTTACCCTTAAAATATTTTTTTGTGGCCAGTAATTATACTCAAAGTTTATTTTCTGTTATTTAAAACATATATAGCAATAGCTAAATAAAGGCTGTTGAGTGGATAAGCATATGTCTTTCCCCCTGCTACTATGTGCAATGTGTCAGCATATTATGATCATTTTACAAAAAACAAATGAGTGTCTGCTTACATTATTGACTTTTTAAGGGTTTGTCTGTCAGTAAATATACACTAATGGGTAAATGTTCACATGCCAGCTTTACTAGATATTCATCAATTTAGAAAAAAATCTTAACATTGAATTTCTAAATGTAGTCTCCCACTATGATTCACTCAATCTCCGACCTCTTTGTCTCTCTGTGATAAAGGACCATTGCCCTGATTTTGATAGATGTATGTTCCCTCTTTAGGGAAGTGCTGTAAGCTATTGTGCTGAGTTTTTATATTTGAACGGGATCTATCAAATCATGCCATGCTTAAGCAGGGATACACTTGACTTCCTAGATTTGAAGTTTTCGTGACTGCAACGATTCATACTCTTTGGTTTTTTCGGTAAAGTCACGTAGGTGGAAAATTAAAATAAATAAAATCACGACGTTTCGGGCGCAACACAAGCGTCCTTCTTCAGGTGGGGACAACTTAGCGAAAGCACTTTGCCAAAAAAACAAAGAGGATACACTAGACTGTGAAATAGAAAACAAGAGCTCTGCGCACAGAGTGGCGACTTTATCATCACAGGAGAATCCTCAGTATTACTTTATTAATAAAAAATACAATCATTTCATTTAAGACAATAAACAAATGTGACTTAACAGTAAACAAAAATACAACGGCTTACAGACTACTGTAGTTATATTTCTTTTATATTGTTTAGCACGGATTTAGTTCGATTATTTAAATACAAACTGTATTTGCAAGCTAGATTTACATGACGTTGCTATCAAAATATCCAAGTGCAGTATACATATTGAACAGCAAACTTAACATCAATGCATCAAACAAATGACATAGACGCATAGCAACACAATTGTACTAAGACCAAACAAAGCTAAAACAATACATTATTGTCTTCCATCCAAATTCTTACTAAAATTAAGTGCAAGCCCCAAGGAGAAAAAAAACTCCCATCTAAATCATATTTTCACTCCTTGTCATGGCATCAATTTTTGTAACAAACACTGCAAGTGGCCATTAGACAGCAATTACTCTGTACGAGTTAGAATTTGTAAGTTGTGCAAGGGCTGTGATGCCTAGAAATTTCCACATCCTTCCACATGGCCCTCGTCAGCAAAGCCACATTTAGATATGAATCATTATGAGCCATTATCTATTCACTGCTGGATGAAGGCCTCCCAAAGTCGTCACCACCTTTCCTATACTTTGCACTCTTATCGTGTTTTTGTATTGTTTGTTTTTGTAATGTTCTGACTCGCCTCTACTGGACATCTGTGAAAAAGAGCTTTATAGCTCATCGGATTCCTCCGGTATAAATTCATATTATGATTCTCATGGTATTGTGATATAACGATCTATCTAGCTCCTGCACACAAGCTTATTCCATTGCTGTCTCTATGCTGCATATCCTCTCGTGTCCATTCTCTCCTTTGGTGATATGAATGTGTCGTCCAATTTAATTTGTGTTATAATGTAGAACATGAGTACATGTGAGGGCAACTGCTGGCCTCAGAGAAAAAACGGAAATGTTATTATCTCAGAATCAGTCATCTGAATAAATTTAGCCACCCAGCCGTATCAGACTACTTTGAGATGAGCAGCACAGCGCGTCTGCACAGAGAAATGCACGTGTGTACATGTACATTACAATCATCAATGAGAAAAACAATGTGCACGATAGTGGCACTTAACATTTATTACATATCGCATCTGGGCAATGAATTACCCATTGCAAAGGGGCTTACAATTTCAAAATGTTTTTGATCTTACAAAATTAAAATATCAGTCGAGAGGTTCGGCATAATGTAATCTTTTGTTAGTTTGTGGGGCAGTATAGAACATTCGCGTTTGTTGACTCGGTTTAATTGATCTATTTTAATTGCCACCAGCGTGCGTCTCTGAACGAAGCAAGGCAGTAGGTTGCTTTCTAAGGTCTCGCACCTCCGATTAGCACGGTTGGCTACGTAGGGTGCGAAAGACGTTCAACATACATACAAAGATACATGCATAGTCAAACTAAGGATGTCAGATGAAGATTGCCACCAACTCCAGCAACAGCAATGTGCTTCCCCCCAAGAGCAGTATCCAGTACCTGCACAGCCTTTCCTATTGGCACATTGCCCAGCACCTGTCACGCACACACACAGAGCCATCGATACACAGTACAGCAAGGCAGGTGGGCCGGTCAGAATTACGTACAAGCTGTGAAAGTTTTCAACCTGGACTGCAACACTTGAGCCACCTGAGGGACCAACCAACGTAGATGAAATGCAGAGATTGGGTCCTCCAAGTTAAATGGTGATGTAAACACCCAAACAACCAAACTCTCTTATATATATTGTGATGATTCACAAATAGCACGTGATAAAACTGGATGATTAATATCATGTAATGATTTGGTTGATTTTAAATGCATAGAATCCTGTTGTCAATGTTTGTAAATCTACCTCTCTTACGATGGGATATACAGGTTTAAGGACTTGCATATATTTAGCACTTCAAAATAGCATATCAAGCACTTTTCAATGCAAACCCAAAATACAAAACACCAAGGCGGAAAAAAAGGAATGTTTGTGACTTTTGCATATTATTTGCAAACATCATGAATAATCAAATCTTTCATGCACGATTCAAGGCACATACCGAGACCACAAACATGCATCGTAATTGATTGTTACGTGCTGACATTTTATCACACTAATATAGCAAAAATACTATGTGGCTGCATATCCATGAACCTTACATTACACAACACCACCACATGCAGTAATGCGATCCTTGGTTTTCAAAGACAGTAACCCTTTGCGGTTCTGCAAGTTGTAGGGTGGGTCCCAATCACCGCTGAATCTCGGAACGCGCAAGCGATTCAGCATTCATTTTATTTAGAGAGGCGTAGGGGCCGTTGTTTTTAAAGGCATTGTACTCACCGCAGAGAACTGTAGAGACATGACCGCACTCTATGATAGCTGGCACCAAACTGTACCACATGCCCTACCGCATGGCCTTGTGGGAGCCTCGGAACCAATAAAGTTATTTTATTAGTTTGTTATTCCAGTTCCGTACGTCATCGGAACGGGAAAGGATTCACTGTGGTTTGTTTCACCTGGTCAGTCTTGTAGTTGATGACATGAGCAGTGTTCGTGCCACTGCCACCAGCGATGACAACGTCGCGGCTGCAGAACTGGGCGGCGTACAAGAACTCGCCCTGCTGCGGCTCGCTCGGGATGGGGATCTGCTTCTCCTGCTTGCAGCTGCCAAAGTCCCACAGCTGCAGCGAGTTCTGGGCCACCCATGACGCAGTCAAAACCTTGTTGCCCTGGCAAATGTTCGTCAAACATGTTATGGTTTACAGTCTCTGACTTGTCACTTTTTACAAACTGCATTATTGTGGTAATAGAGAATAACGTCTTCTCACGTGTACTTTTGACTTATTATTTTAAGACACGAGTGAAATCAGGCATTTCAAATGTATTGTATTATATGAAAAATAATAATATGTTTTACCCTTTCTGTTACGACGTTCAAACACCGAATAGATACCATTTGCAATGAATGAGGTCTGCATTAACCACATGTACTTGTGGTGAACATGCAAACACCAGTGTCATACCAGAGAACGTCAATAGGCGAACAATACAAAGACAATTCACATATCAGGGCATTTATAGCTCGGGGTGAGCAGCTATTTCTGATATATGACACTGGTGAGATGAGGCCATAAAGAAGGCTGTCTCAGAGCATGTTTGTTTCCATGTTCACCACAAGCATGTGTGGTAAATGCAGACTTGATTCCTTGCAAAAGGTACCTATTTGATGATTTGACATCTTAACACCTGTTTTATTGCCAGAAAGGGTAAAATCTATTCTTATTTGTCATACAATGATACTGGCAAAAAGGTCCCATGTAAAAATAATGATCTGTAAAAACTTACTTTGATGTCGATGCCTGGGCCACATATGTGTGGACCGATGATAAGCTTCCGAGCACAGCTCGTTATCCTCTTGTCCCAGATCTGAGAAAGGAATGTGAGTGCTTACTGCTCTGTTTAAGTTTGAAGAGAGTAATATTCCACTCGGTAAAAGCTAATTATGAAAACAGGTTACTTTTAAGGTTTCGTTGCGTGAAGTTTTCTTTGTTGCCATAACATTGTTCTAAGTGAAATTGCAGTTAAACAATGTGTACTATGAATCTTACTATTTCAGTAAGATTTCAGATCAAAAACCTCAGATTTCTTTTACTCATTACACCCTTTAAAAAATATTTGTGTTACCTTAATTCCCCCTTGTCACAGTGGCAAGTTCTATCTTAACCGGTCATGGGCCAGCCCCATTCTCCAATCCACACTGACCAATGTGATGATGTATAATCAAACAACACCCATAGCCAAAAGGTGTGGGGTGGCCTTCAGCCAGCAGTCACGATTATTTTATTATTACCGTACCAAGAGAACGACGTATGTAGATGTAGGCTTAAACATGAGGCTCATTCATTTGATCAGAGACTACAGTCCAAACTGAGAGCACTAACCTTCAGAGAGTTGTCCCATCCTCCTGTGACGAAGTAGTGCAATTCTTCAGGATGAAACTTGAGTGCAAATATCCGACGGGAATGCCCACTGGTCAGGCTGATGTCTTCACAGGAAATGTCGGGTGCTTCGTACATATGGACCATCTAGCCAGAGAAATGAGAGATCAGAAACATATACAAACGTCAAGTATGAAAATGAATTTGTAAGGTTTGTTTTTAATATAGATTTGAAGTTTTCGTGACTGCAGGGATCCATACTCTGTGGTTCTTTCGGTAAAGTCACGTAGGTATAAAATAAAATAAATGTAATCACGACGTTTCGGGTGCAACACAAGCGTCCGTCATCAGGTGGGACAATCACAGCAAGAAACAATTGAATAGGTTAGCTCTTGTTATTTAACAATGATCACAGTTGTGTCGTTGGCACCATCTCGCTACTACTGACCATTGCAATGAATCATGAATGGCACGCAATCTCCACTCTATTTGCCTTGCCCAAATATTCACCGGTGTACCCGCTCGTATTTTATCAATACTGGATTTTTTCTTTTTTATTTGCACAGGCTGTGGTTGCTCAGCTGTTCTGTGCAAGTCAGGTGATGCTTTCTCAAAAAACACAAATTTGCATTTGGAAAAGGGGATTTTTTTAAAATTCAACATTCACACATTTTGCAGTGTTTTTTTTTATATTGTTTATAAATCCCTCTCGTTTTGTTTTCTTGTTTTTTGTGTTACTGGCCACTGCAACATTACCTGATTTGTTTGACTGTCGTAGACGCGGATGTTTTTATCCTTCCCGCAGGTGGCGTAAACACTTCCATCCAGACAGAAATCAAGTCCATTGATTTCATTTCCTTCCTCTGCAGAAAGAGCACATGGTCAGTGCATCCTAACATAGATCACCCTTCACAAAGTGGCATGTCCTATAGAAGGAGGAACAGAACGCTGCAAAGTTAAATCATTAACAGTGAGGATAATGGTCCAACGTGTAATGTGTTCATCATGAATTCTGTGAAGTCCCACACAGAGATATGCAAAATGAAGTATTACTTGAAGTCAAGGGGGGTTCTAAGAGCGGTGGGGGAGGGGGGTTAGGGTGCCAAAATGAAATGGGAGGGGGGTAAGTGATTATTTTTACCCCCAAATCCCCAGGTCACTTCCAAATGATACTATCTTAGTCGCTTGGGTTCTATCATGGTTAAATAAAATAAACTGAACAGAAAACTGGAATGCCTGAAATGTTTTGACAGCAATTTTATCATTGACCATGTTTGAGATTTTTCATGCATGTAAAATTGTGAGTAAATAATCATATTTACTAATTTTAGATGAATGTATTATGAAAATATGAAATCCGAGTTTAAAATGCAATAATTTTTGTTTCAGAAATGAGTGGTCTTTGAAAAAATTTGCTGTCTTCGAACTATTTAGCTGGGCGCAGCACTACTTAAGTTCATAAAGACTGCCACACTCTAAAAACAGCAATCCAAAGTTAGACAAAAAGCCTGCTCAAAATTAAATACTGGGACCCCATTGGTCAAATTGACAGTATATGTACTGCATATACAAAAAAAAATGTGAACATTACTTGCTGAAATATAACTCAATCTTTTCACCAAAAACCAACAAGCCCTCCAAAACGTAACTGGGCCATCTGCTCGATGGGAGCCACGATTGTGTTCACTCTCATTGATAACCTTCACATACAGCTGCACGCTGTGAAAGAAGACCTTCAGTGATGAACAGGTGACTGATGTGATATTCTAGCACAATGTAAACATCAGTATATAGGCACTGCTTCTGGAACAAAACTGAGCTGTACTTGTTACACGATGTTTCATGTATAGCAGCCAACATAGTCCATATCATACCACAAAGTTGAAAGCTGACTTAAATTTTATGGGACTGATAAAGCTTAAGTCACACCACCCGATTACCACTCTCATTATATATCAACCTATCCAATCTACTCATGAGACGCAAATTAGTGCTTTTGAACATAAATTAAGTGCATTAATGTGTTTCAACTAATACATAGTGGTTAGCCCGCTATGCTATGAACCCAGAAACATGAGTTTTATTCCCAGCCACAGCAAATATCACTGACGTGTGATGATATCAGAACGGGTCGTAGGTCCTATCTCTCTTTCACCAACCCACACTGACCACTATGGTCAAATAACCCCAAATCAACATGGCATGGGGGGACAGGTGCCTTCATTCAGCAGTTGATTGACAGAGGTACTGTATGGAAATTAATCACTGTTTCTATTCTAATTTTAATTGTAACATATTGATGTATAGTTTTACTTCTCACACAGGTGGACACAACCGTACAAGGTGCCTGCGTGAAGCCGCTGCTTACCAGTGAACGACAGGATACACTCGCTAGTCTCGCTATTGTAAACGTTGACGCTGCCGTCAGCGGACGCGGCCACCAAGAGGTCCATGTTCTTGGGGTGGAAGGCCATGCAGGTGACTGCCTGTAGCTTTGGGTGGCCAAGGCACAGGTCTGCCTGTGGGGTTCCTTCCGGCACCCTCAGTACCTAAAGAATAAAAACACCATTGCGAAGAATGACAGTGATGTGTTAGATGTAAATGTGTTCTACACGGAGGGTGATGACGAACCCCAATCAAGGAACAATGGTGCAGAGACTGTAATTCAAATGTCTTCAACCGCAGTAAATATTTACAGAGCATGCACATCCCTGAAAGTATAGCTTTTATGGGGGAAGGCTTCTCAGGAAATTAATGTTGGGATCATTTGCTTGAATTAATTCAATTGCGGGATTGCGAGAGACGGTGACAGCTTGGGGGATGTCTCACATTCAGCGGTGGATTGATCAGGTCTTACATTATGCTGGCGGAGCAGGTTACCTGCACAGCCCCATTGCCAAAGCCGACGGCCAGCTTGCGCACGCTGGGGGAGAACTGCAGGCTGTAGATGCCATAGCTGTCCCGGGGCAGGGGCACATGCTGGGGATGCTGTAAGCTCTGCTCCGGCTTCATCAGCTCAAGCTGTTCATTGAGCTCCCTCGCTGTGTTCACCGCCTCCTCGAGCCGTCGCCGAGCCATGCTGCACTCATGCACGAGG
>CM025641.2:1941738-1953861 GCA_014621495.2 Entosphenus tridentatus | reverse complement strand
GTAAAAACACTTGATAAACTAGTTTCAAACTAAATCAGTGGTTTGTGAATTGGTATCTTTGATAACGGCCGTTTTTCACACCGCAGTTTGAGGAGTGGAAGCCGGCAAATCCACTTTGCGACATTTACTTCTTTCACCTGTCCACAGGTAACGGGAAGACCTCCTCTGAGCCTCCATTGGGTCTTTGGACTCTCGCAGTAGGCGAGATTGGTGCACAGTGTTGGGTTTGGTAAAAAGTTGTCTAGGTAAGACTTTTTTAGGGGTGGAGAGTTTCATGTTTTCTTTAACTTAAGAATCCGTGTTATTCAAAATATTAATGCAAAATTCCAGCGCTAATGTTTGGACTGTCAAGAGTTTAAACCATCTCTATACTTAGGACCAGAACCGTTACTGCCAGGCATCGTTTCTTCCTTGGGCAGATTTCATTGTGTGTAACACCATCCCGCTGCAAATTCTCAGCATTGAATTTTCACTGACTTTTAAGAGACTCTTAAAGGCCCCACCACCTCTTTTTCACCCAGCTTCCGAGCATTGCCGAGTTTGGCTCCGGGCCTCGGGGAGTCGTGGTCATTTACATCTGTGAAATATTGTGTGCGTATAACAATCTCCTGCATTATAACTCTTCTTCTTAATGTCCACAGACATCCTTAAACCAGAATCTTGTACTACGAGTTGACCAGAACATGGCGGGGACAGCAAATGGGTTTGTGAAGCCATTGTAGTTTTTTTAGTGTTGTTCCCTGATATGCATGCACTTCCTCTGTGTACAAAGCAGCCGCTACAATGAATGGCAGTGGGCTCTCGTGGATTAAGATCCTCCTACCAGATCTGGGGTAGTTGTAAAAGTAATTACAGCAGCATTGCTAGCTCAAATTACAATTACATTGTGACTGCATTTCATGGCAAATGACACAATCACAATTGTAATCGACCCCAGGCCTGCCGACTCCTGAAAAATGAAAATGGCTGAGGCTTTGTGTGAATGAATGACGTGAATTTATACCATGTAAATTATTTAGTCTCGCGTGCAGCTGTAACAGCGGCAAGTGGTATGATAGCGGTTAGCGTGCTGCGCTACGAACCCGGTGACCCAAGTTCGATTCCTGCTCACGGCCAACACTGGTGACGACTATCTGAACTAGGCCTGGACCTCCCCTAGGTCTACTCCGCCTCAAATGGGTACCTTGTGCAGTGTGTAAACCTCACCACTGAGGAGACAAAGACAGACGGCGATCGTGCTGGGCACCCACCCCCTTGTTTACCGCGTCGGCCTGCATAGGTGCTCGCTGACAGCACTTGCTCCAACAGTCTGTTAAGGCTACAGGTGTACAGCGGCTCTGGTATCGGCGGTGGTGAACGTGACGCTGTTTTCCACCGACGCCCGTGCAGGTGCAGCTATGGTGCTGGTAGAGGGCATCGCGGACGAGGTGCTGGTGGTATGCACTGCGGCGCTCGGCTTCGCCACGCTCGCCGTCGTCTGGTTCTCCACGAGCATGGCCGACAGCTGGGGCCGCACGGGGCCTGCAGACGCTCGGGGACGGCCCCCGCACGCCGCACCGCACGCCGCACCGCACACCGCACCGCAGCCAGCCAACCGCAGCAGCGGGGACGGCGGCGGCGGTGGTGGTGCGAGCCCCGAACCAAGCCACGACGCTTCGGCCACCGGTGGCAGCGGTAACACGGGGGAAGCGGTCGGTGATGCTAACAGCCAGTCGGACACGCATGGCAGCGGCTCGGTTGAAGGCGGTTCATCACCCTCGCAAGTAGGAGACCATGGTTTGCCATCGCAAGCGCGAAGCAGCAGTAGTCCCAGCCACTCCCCGGTGTTGCGCAGAAGAGCCGAGGACCAGCAGAGCGGCGGTAGCAGCGGCAGTGCGGAATCGCTGGAAGAGGCTGTGAACAGCAGTAGCGCAGCTCCCGAAGGTGACAGACTAATCCAGATCCGGCTCAAGTTTTTGAATGAAACGGAGAGAATCGTCAGAGTCCGGCCTAGTGACACCATTGGACATTTTAAAAGGTATTTTTGTTCTACGTGCTTTTAACTGCTATGCATCTGCGCTCTGGAACTCCCTCCACATCGTGTCCCCTCTCCCTGCTTTTATGTTTATCCTTTGTCTTCAACTGTACCTTTGAAATCCCCTTCATGGCTTCCTTTCTCTCCTTTCCTATCTATATCCCTCCCTTTACCTCCCATTCTTCCTTTAATTCTGCACTCTGAGACAATTGTTATAATTATCGGTGCATTACAAATGTACATTGTTTCGGGTTTACCAAGTAAATACACGCGTTGTGCGATTTTACTGTACGCCGTGTATGGATGTTTTAAAAAAAACTAAAAGTTCTGACGAGTTTTCATTCGTGCCGCGGTGCGAACTTCAGCGTGGAGTTCCCCGGACAGGAGGAGCAGGTGCGGCTGATTTACCAGGGGCGCCTGCTGCATGACGACAGCCGGCCCCTCTCCTCGTACGGCCTGCACCACGGCTGCGTGCTGCACTGCCACATTTCGCAGCGGCCCACGGCGCCTCCCTCCGCGGGCTGGAACGCCCGCATCAACGCCGCGCTCGCCGACCCCAACGCGGACGGCCTGAACTTGGGGGGGCTCATGCTGCCCCTGTTCCTGCTGATGCTCGTCGTGGTGTGGTACACGCGAATCGCCTACAAGCAGCTCTTCACCGCGCCCGCCACGGTCTCGCTGGTCGGGGTCACCGTCATCTTCAGCGTCATCGCCTTCAACACTTACAGACGATGAGCCCTGGGCCTCGCAACGCTCGTGACAACGTCTTAAATGCTACACATTCGTTTTCTGTAGTGCCTGCCAGTGTTGAGACGCACGCGTACTGTGGGCTTGCGCAGCGGTTCTTAAATTCTCCGAAAAGACCCGACGCGGCCTGGCGTTGCGAGTCTTTGCCGTCGCTTGCGCAGCGTCCTCTTGTGAGTGTGCGTTGTCTGCCCTGCTGTGCCGGGTTACATCGTAACCTCGGAAGATGCACCATGTACCTTTGCGCACCAGAATTTAAGCACTGCTGATAACGGTACTTGTAACAAAGCATGCACTTTTCACAGCGCCCATTAATGATATTATCAAACATGTCAAAAGGCCATTTTTATATGAATATAAAGGGGGCGAATGCTTGAATAATGCTCATCGGGATGCAATGAGGCGGAGCTTCTGTTTGAATAACTTTAAACAGTACATGCACACGTTTTCACCTAATTATACTATATTTACTGCTTCAAAATAATTTTAAATAGCGCTTATTAAGTTCATATTTTTATTATTAGTGTACTATAACAATGTGTATCCATGTTCAATGTGCACCCTAAGTCATTGGGGTGATGACATTTATCACGCGTAATCACTGGCGATTCCCATGGGCAGAGATAGGCTTCTCTTTGTAGGAGCGAGAAAGTGAACTAGAGAGATTTAGCAAATTTCCATGCTTGCGAGTCGGCACCTGTGACTACTATGTATGACTCTTACTCAGAAAGCCAGCCAGCCGATGCAGAGACCAATGCAAGCAGGCACAAGGCCAGCAATTTATGATGGCGTGCCTATTTGGGGGGGCGGGGGACCGTTTGCATTTATAAGTGCCCTTTTGTGTTTCTGCACGCAATGTGTGTTCATGACCACCTCAAGCAGCCTGCAGTCCATTATGTAAACAGTGGTGTGCAGGGATAAAGCCTCCCCCCCCCCCCCCCCCCCCCCCCGACTTTATCTCTGTTCATCCCCTTTCCAATCCCCATCCACTCTCCTCCCTCGCCCATTCCCCCGTGAGGCCGAGTGACTGGGCCAAGCAAGGATGCGCCTTCGTTATGCAGTGGTCTGGGTGAGGTCAAAGGTTATGGAGTTCAAAGCAGTGTTTTAAAACTTCGTCTTCAACAATAAATAATGTAATTGGAGTTGAGTTATGTTTGAATAAAATATTTCTGTAATGAGCCTTTCCATTGTGTTAACAGAACATGCTTTGGTTGTTGAGGCAGTTACGTTTTGTGGCCAAACTTTAATGACCACTAGCATTGTCAACCTTAAGGTTGTCTGATCAGATGCAGCTAATCTGGCTGTGACGGTCCCACCTGATGACGGAGACTTGTGTTGGCCTCCGAAACGTGATTTTTTTATTGTTTTATTTTTATTAATTTCATTTTTTACCTACGTGACTTTACCGAAAGAACTAAGAATATGTCTGATCAGAGCCAGCTACGCGTGATGTCACGAATCCACTCACGGTCAAGGGAAAACCACGGACCTCGTTTTGGCCACTTGATATACTTGTCTATAAAGTGATTTGACACCCAAGTAGTAAACAACTTGGATTACATTCAAATTTTTCCAATGTTGCCTCATTAAGGTGACACTTGTTGCCATGCTAGCACTTTCGAATGCATTTTTATTGTTGTAGAGGAAAGCCGTCTTTTAGGCCTTAATTGATATGGGCAGTTGTATATACATTGTTGTTGGCAGTGCATTTACTATCAGCAACTATGGCAACTTTGTATGCCCATGGCAAGTAAAAAATATTGACAATTGAAAGATTGGGACCTTTTTGCCAGTATGAAAAGTATGAAAAAATAAGAATAGGTTTGACCCTTTCTGGCAATAAAACAGGTGTTAAGATGTTTAAACACCACACAGAAACCTTAAGCAAGGAATCAAGTCTGCGTTAACCACACGTACTTGTGGTTAACATGCAAACATGCTCTGATATGGAATTGTCTTCGAAACTTATTGGCCTACACCAGACAGCCTTCTGTAGCGTCTAAAGAAGGCTCTGGTGTAGGCCAATCAATTTCAAAGACTGCATATATTTTCAGAGCATGTTTGTTTGCATGTTCACCACAATTGTGGTTAATGCAGACTTGATACCTTGCAAAAGGTTTATTTGGAGTTTGAACATCTTAACACCTGTTATTTCTAGAGGGTAAAACCTATTTTTATATATGGCAAAAGATTGGTCCTCAAAGCACACTTTCGGGTCCATGTGACCTGGGATCTGATTGCCTCAGTGGGCAACGGATATGGCAATCAGATTTTCCTAAATTAAGGCAACAATTTTCTTAAGTGCATATACATAAATCATACAGCAACTATTGCTGTGTTCTTTAAAATACTCCTGGTGTATCATCTTTTAACATGCAGCCATATCAGCTTCTTCACTGGGGGCAACCATTGTGAGGACTGACTGATGCATCAGGTGCTGGGGAAGACACTGGAGGAGCAATGATGGCAATAGGTCTAGTGTACTTTGAATGCTGCATATTTTATACAGGGAGGAACAAGTTCCACACTGCCACCAGGGATTATATGTCTGTCGTGCATAGCCACGCCCTCGATTTGTATTTCGGAGGCTTCGGGCAGCCTCAGCACCACGTGACGCAGATGCCCCATGCAGCTTCTGCCACGTGACACGGATTGCACCAATGCGCTGTCCAACCAAGTTCCTACCTGCCCACTCCGAAGGAACGTGTTCGTAGTGTGAAGCTACTGTAATGTTAAAAATCTACAGTTCTTTGCAATGGGCATATAAATATAATTTCCTCACCACTCCAAGGAGTACAAATGAGAGAACACTGGTAGTCACACTACAAGAGGATATATCGTGCTCGGGTTTGCGCAGATGGGTACATGACCTCCGATTTCTGTACTGCCACAATACCAGCAGCCCAGTTCTGCCTTTACAAACAAAACCAGACATGAAATAAAAGTCCGTTAAGTGGCTTTTTCCATTTATGTAATCTTTTATTTGTCAAATTCGTAATGTTTTACAATCCACAAAGCATTACATAGTTTCAAAACAGAAATTCACACCACAAAACAGGTATTTGTAGACTCGTGCGTGTGGCATCCTGTATGCTTATAACCAACTACAAAACCTGGCTTGGAAAAAAAAAATTCAATTCCCTCTTTCACTGAACAGGACAGGTAACTTTGCCAAGCACTTTTAACTTTCGCGTGTGCATTTACCGTAGTATTATGTAAAAAGAAAAACTTTTCCTAACATATGCCAAGAAAACAATTGCACCCTCCGTGCAATCCCGACACCTCAGTTGTAGGTCATGTAGCGAGGGGTGGCACTGAACTTGGCGTAGGACTTGATCACTTTGTTGACGGCCTCCAGGAAATCCTTCTCGGTGGCCACCTTGCGGCGCGCGCGGATGGCGAACATGCCGGCCTCGGTGCAAACGCTGCGGATCTCCGCTCCGGTGCTGTTGGGGCAGAGTCGCGCGAGCAGCTCGAAGCGAATGTCCCTCTCCACGCTCATGGAGCGCGCGTGGATCTTGAAGATGTGCGTGCGGCCCTCGAGATCTGGCAGCCCGAACTCGATCTTGCGGTCGAGGCGGCCGGGGCGCATGAGAGCGGGGTCGAGCGTGTCGGGCCGGTTGGTGGCCATGAGCACCTTGATGTTTCCGCGCGGGTCGAAGCCGTCCAGCTGGTTGATGAGCTCCAGCATCGTGCGCTGCACCTCGTTGTCGCCGCCGGCGCCGTCGTCGAAACGCGCCCCGCCGATGGCGTCGATTTCGTCGAAGAAGATGAGGCAGGCCTTCTTGGTGCGCGCCATCTCGAAGAGCTCGCGCACCATGCGGGCGCCCTCGCCCACGTACTTCTGCACCAGCTCGGAGCCGATGACGCGGATGAAGCAGGCATCGGTGCGGTTGGCGACGGCGCGCGCGCACAGCGTCTTGCCCGTGCCCGGCGGCCCGAAGAGGAGCACGCCCTTGGGCGGCTCGATACCCAGGTTGACGAAGCGCTCGGGGTGCAGCAGCGGCGTCTCCACCACCTCGCGCAGCTTTTCGATCTGCTCCTTGCAGCCACCCACGTCGCTGTACGTCACGTCGGGCTTCTCTTCCACCTGTGCGGTGCCACGCGGCAGTGACGAGAGAGTCGTGAGCGAATACAGGTGAAAGAGTTGTAGACAATATCACAGCTGGTCGAAAGGATGTAAATCTGTAGTCCCTTGAGGCCTCAAGAGCAGTTCTATCTTAATGGAAGAGATTCGATGAGCACCCCCATTTTAGTTGTATTTGTATTAAACCCAGGTCTCATTCCTGTCTCAGTGGACTGTCACCTGATGTAAGAGGCCTCTCACAAATGACAGTGCATAATGTCCGGTACACAACTCAGGGTTGCCGGGGAGATGGTGACATCTCCAATGCAGAGCCCCATGGCTCACAGTGACCCATGGTCTCCTCTACCACATTCTTCACCAAATCCCATCGTTTATAATGCACATTGCTCACCATATAAAACGGTATCCCGAGCTCCATAATTCACCATGATACACACCATACCACATAGTCCACAATTGTTCACCATGTCCCATGGTTCATCATGCATCTTTCACCATAATTCACAATGCCTCACGTTTCACCATAACCCCCACGTTCCACACCATATCGCACCTCCGATGAGCATGGTTGCATACGTATGGTGCGAAAGAAGTTCAAGAGAGTACATATATAACAGGCCACACGTGCCGTAGCAGCAGCAACATCACCTGCATCATGGTAACAGTGGGGTCGATCTTGGGCGGCAGTGGGATGTGGATCTGGTACTTGTTCCTGTCCACACCGACCCTCATGCCCTCCTCGATGTCTGTGGGTGCCACCTGGTCGCCCAAGTCCACCACGAACTTGGCAAACTGCTTCACATTGATGATGTACTTGGCGTCTTCACCCTCGGCATTGATGATCTTGGTGCAGCGGGCCACCTGCAAGTAGCATTGCAGCAAAATAATGTTTCGCGATGCCATAACATTTCACGACATTTCGACTGTTGCAATATCAGTTAAGCATAAGTTTGTAATTGTTTTTTAAACCCTTGGGTTAATTTGGCCGGTTTTCTATCAAGCGAGTCCTTTATAGCAACACAGCCTTAAAGTAACTTTCACTCATATTGGATCATCTTTCCAGGTTTTGTGACAGCATGATAGAGACGGAGATAATGAGTTAATTTAAGCTTTCAACCTCATTTGGAAAGCATACAAAATGGGAATACTCTATCGTCATGGATCTATTTTATCTAAGTACAGACACGATATTCGTCCGTTTGGGTGTTAGATGATTAAGTATTTTGGGACATCACTTATTTGGTTTTCGTGCAGGGCTAGCGATAAAGTATTGATTTGGATAGGATTTATGGCAACAGGTTAAAATGTAGGGGATAGGCTTTTGGGTTGGGGTTAGAGTTGAGTATGAAGGCTTAGGATGTATGCCAACCGTCGATAGTGTTTCGTGGTTGTGGGGTTATAGACTGCAATACAAGAGAATGTTTTTGTCACGAATCTGCACGGACAAAATAGGATCGCCTTAAATTACGCGGCACTCCACCTAACCTGTAGGGGCAAGCTACTGTTTGCGTTGCACGGGGCCCCACAATGTGGACGGAGTGATCTTGCCACCAACATCTCGTGACGCAGCATGGTTTATCTCGCAAGCCTTTGGTCGCAAGTTTTCTCCCTATAAACCAGGGGTGGGGAACCTTTTTCTGCCAAGGGCCATTTGGATATTTATAACATCATTCGCGGGCCATACAAAATTATCAACTTAAAATTTTGCCCGTTATATTTGGTCAAACATTTACTTAACTCGCCCCTAATGCGATGCCTGGAACTGCTTCTCTTTGTCGAGGCGTATGATGTTAGCCGGTATTGACGATGTTGCTACTCGCAACTGCTTTTCCAGGTTTGCTCCTAGATTTATTGAATTTCGAGTCCCGCCTGCGGTTACCTTGGGCAGGGCCACACCAACTGCTTTCGCGGGCCTCATACGGCCCGCGGGCCATACGTTCCCCACCCCTGCAAGTATAAACAAACGCGCCTTCATAATACCCGCCTGGAAAGCCAATTGCCCGATGGCCTAACCCATGTTTGTGTTAATGCGCGGAGCCAACCCGACTTGTGATTGTAAATACGCAATGTATAATAGCCGTGGCCGCCGACCTGCAGGGGCTGCTCGCTCTGCAGGGTCTGCTTGTCAGCCGCCAGGTCCCACAGGGCAGGGGGAGCCAGCCCAGTGTCAGACTCCTTGATGCCCGTGAGCTCGTTGATTTTCTTGAGCATGGACTGCACGTCCTCCTCCGCCTGCTTGGTGAGGCGGCTGTAGGCGCTCTGCCCGTAGGTCTTGAGCAAGGCGATGTCGCCCTCGTCCAGGGAGCGGATCACTTTCTCACCATCGCCATCCTCGCCGCCCTCCTTGGCCGAGTCCTTGGCCTTCACCTTGCGCTGGTCGCTGCCCAGGTAGTCCGGCATGGTGGTGGTGTCGGGAGAGCGGTGGTGGTGGTGGTGGTCACGCTAAATGAGAGATGTGCAGACAAGTCAAGAGGAGGTCTGTGGTGGCACTATCTGTGGAGGAGCGGCGACTCTGGTGAGAGACTTAGAACTAGGAGAGAACAAGAGAGAGAGAGAGAGACGGGAGAGACTCAAGAAGGGCTCGGAACTAAGCGAGAGAGAGACGGAGGAAGCAGAGAGAAACCGCTTGGGAGACGCGAATTCGAGGATGGACACCCAGAGGGCCTCCCCCCCCCCACCAATAATCGTCCGAGAGATTCTGAGAGAACACGCGGAGGAGACTCTGGGAGACTCCGACCGAGAAAGAAACTCGCAGAGGCGACAGAAAACTCCTCGCGGGGGGCACTTGGCGACGGGGAGCGACGGGGGGCGATGGAGGCAATGACGGAGCAGAACCACGGCGACACACGGAGGGGGACCACAAGTCGCACGCCGATGTCGTCGCCGGATGCACTCGCGGGGACGTCACCGTCGGCGGAACTACGTCATCGTGCTCGTGAGCCGGCCTGATGACGTCACGCAACAGTGTAAGCAGACATTGGCCGCGCAGCGCGGTGGAATGACGTCGCCGCGAGCGGGGCTCGATGACGTCACGCAACCCTCGCGCAAGATATTACCGCGCAACGTCGGGGGGGATGACGTCATCGTGCTCGTGAGCCGGTTTGATGACGTCACGAAATCCCGAAGCCAGACATCGACGTTTGGTGGAGTGACGTCCTCGGCATCGCCTTATGTACGTGACGTCACGACGCGATGACGTAATCGGTGTTGCCGCTGTCATGCGTTAATTAGTGGAGTTGATTGAGCGGTGAGCTTACCAACACACACAACACTCGCTGTTGTTAGCGTACACGCCGATAGTACACGCGGACAGACGTACACCCTTTGGTCTATCCACTGCTAGATAAGGGCCTCCCCGCGCCGCGTGCGGGCCGACTTGAACGCCTGTGAAAAGAGCTTCATAGCTCATCGGATTCCTCCAGTAGACGTGTTCTGGGTCGTACGACACCAAGCTCGGTCGGTGCGGGTTCGTGAAAGTGCCTCGAAGTGCACCTAGCCTGGCACAAGCGCCGTGGTGACGTGACCGCCGGTTCGTGGTGAACGGCGGTTGTTGTGAAGGCGGTGGGAGCATAGAAGTACCGTACAGCCGTTTTTGTGTCCGCACTGCCGTCTGCTGTGCGATATTCTGCACGCATATACAGCATCTATATACGCGTCATGCTCCATCATGTATACTGGGTGTGATGTACAAGTTTTGCCGCAAAGTGCACCTAGCCTGGTACGAACGCTACGTTGTGTGTATGTCTGTCGCACAGAGATGGACAAGCGGAGTCGTTCCCGTGTACAGGGCGGATGGGCGACATCAGCCGCCAACAACAAATCTCGTCCACCTGCAGGTCCCTCTGTTACAGCCTCCCCTAGCACACACCACCCATCAGTCACCTATTGCCTCGTCCACCTATCATAGTCACCCATAGCCTCGTCCACCTATCGTAGTCACCCATAGCCTCATCCACCGATCAGTCACCCATAGCCTCCTCCACCCATCGTAGTCACCCCTTGCATAGACCACCGATGTTAGTCACCCCTAGGCTAGACTACATTCAGGTACAGTACCTCTATCATAGACACCTTAGCCTAGTCCACCTACTGATACCTCTGGCGTAGTCACCCCTGGTCTAGTCCACCCAGAGCCTATCACACCGGCATGAACACAGGTGGAGGGAGGGAGCGGTGATGCAGTGGTTAGCACATTGCACTAAATTCAATCTCTCGCCATAGTTGGCGAGAGATTTCTGTATCGGTCCCAGGTGCCCGGAGAGGTCTTCATCAAGGAGTGCATTGACAACGGGCTGATGAAACCTTTTGTAATCATCAAGTTTCTGGTGGACACAGGCGTGAATTGTGACAGCATTGTTTTACTTCGTGTTCCTCCAGCTTCTCAACAAGTGACAAAGGCGCCCATCTCTGCACCAAAGCAGAACAACGCTGAAACTCAAGATGGGAAGTTTGTGTATGTTGACCCGGAGAAAGTGAGTATCATGCTAAGACAATTGTACATTAAAAGCCACGTGTTTCAAGCTGTTTGGGAAACATAATTATCCTTGTGTAGGTACATAAGCCAGTGGTGTGTCACACACAATGCTGTGAAACTCCCTTCCCATGGGTGTTCACGTACCATATCTTGGCTTGCCAGGCAAAGGCTGTACAGAAAGTGTGGACTTATCTCCATCTTGTCCATTTGCATGGGATAGAGCGCTGCCCCCTCGCATGTGTGGGGTTTCTCCAGGTGCTCCAGTTTACTCCCACAAGTGTAAATACTTGTCAATTTACTGCGTGTTTGCGGATTGCTCAACATTGTCTAATGTAGTTATGCTGCACGAAACAATGTTTTTATCACTATTATAGGCTTGATGGTGCCTGCCTGTCGTCCAGCGGTTAGGAGGCAAGGATGGGTGGCTCACTCAGATTCATGAAACTTCCTAACTTGAGAGGTAGCACGGACGTGGTAGTACAGCAAATCCTATAAGCAATATAGGTGTTCACGAGATTCAACCGTGTTAAGTATAAATTTTGATTTAAAGCTTTCGTGACTGCAGGGATTAATATTCTTGGTTCTTTCGGTAAAGTCACATAGAAGGGAAATAATAAAATAATATAAATATAAAACAATAAAAATTATCACGACGTTTCGACTGCAACACAAGCAATCATCATCAAATTTTCTTGCTGTGGATTTCACACCTGATGATGATTGCTTGTATTGCAGTCGAAACGTCGTGAGAATTTTAATTGTTTTATATTTATATTATTTTATTATTTCCCTTCTACGTGACTT